>APFE030427789.1:9252-44303 GCA_000404065.3 Pinus taeda
TTACATTTCTATATATTTTTTATATTTGATTTTTTTCATGTTTTTTATGTTTTATTACTTGTTATTAAGTAAGGTCTGTGTCAGTGTTTATCTAGCAATCCGATCCCATTATGTGCAATTTGATAGTTGATTTTAAATTTTTCGTTATAATGAATCGAGTCTACCCCACAATGTGTTAATTTCATGGTTGGTCTTTAAGTTTTCATTACAATGGGTTGAGCTCACCTACACTGTGTGTCGATTTGATAGTTGATTTTTAATTTTTTTTGGCAATGTATCAAGTTGTCTTAGGCTAAGATTTTAAAATCACTATACATTTAACATTTAAAAAAATTACTCTTGGTATGATAACTCGTTCATTCACTTGTTCGTTTTTAAATATTTTTTAGTCATAAAATTTTTCCATAATGTAATGCTTGAAATATTTTGAAAACATAAGATTGTTTTGTAGTCATAATCTTTGGTTTTAATTCCATGGTTGAAAAATTGTCAAGATTTTAATGTTTTTCTAAGTCATGATATTTTATCTTTAATGTTATGGTTGAAAACAGTGATAAATATTTTTTCTTAGCACCATGCTTGAAAATTGTTGGAATTTTAACGTTTTCAAAGAAGTGATATTTTAAATTTAATGTCATGCTTAAAAATCATTGGAATTTTAAGGATTTTCAAAGACATGGTATTTTATCGTTAATGTCATGCTTGAAAATCATTGAAAATTTAAATTTTTTCAGAGTCATCATCTTTTATTTTAAACTTCATTATTAAAAAATGTTGAAAATGTAACTTGAAGAAAAGACGTTATTCTAGCATCAAAACTTTTCAATTTCAAGGTGTTTTTTGCACCAAACAAAATGGATTTTATTTTTTTACTATTATTTTTAAAAAATATTGAAAATTTACTCTGAAAAAAATGGTGATGCAGAATCAACACTTTTTATTTTTGGGTTGTTTTTTCATGTTTTTTTGGGATTTTTGGGTTCAAGTACCCGCTTTGAGGTAATAGTTCTCATTTGATTGGTAACTATGTTATAGGTAGAGAGGGTATGGTATGGTAATGCCCCTTGTTGGTATGTACATGTTGGGAACATTGCCCCCTGGCATTTGAGCCCGGGGGTTTGAACTTAACAGACGATTCCAACCAAAGGGATTACTAAAGGGACACGTGCTAACAATGCTATTTAGAGCAACAATCGAAGGTCTAGGAGTAGACACAAAAGGGGATGAAACTGGTATATACTAGGTTCCACTCATAGTAAGTGGAACTAAGTTTCTTGGACTTGGCATAGTTTGGATAGTGGGGTAACCAATCAGTTGTGTATTATTGAATATCGGCTGGGGAATTGAGGGTCGACCAAAGTTGTCCAAAAAATCCCATGACCCATTAGTCGTCGATGGAATGGTGGATGTAGGTATAGTCAAGACATGGTAGGTACAGGTGCTACTTGAATCAATATTGGTCCCAAGGCATCAGTGAGGGGAGAATTCTAAGGAGCTACAAATCCTTTAGTGAAAAAGTCCTCCTGTAGTATAATGTCTTGGGATGTATTGTTTGATTTGGTATTAAATACTAGAGACTGGATACCTGAAGAGGGGAAATTTGAATCACCAAGGCTTGGTAGATTGTTGTCACCGAGATTGATGATGAGGGTTGTATGCAGCCATAGTGACCGATATATTTTATTAAAAACAATTATAGTGATATTGATTATAGTCTCAGTGATAACAAACCAGCACCTAAAAAATAAAAAACACTCTAAAAGTCAATCAGCAAGTAGTCAGGGGACATGAATATGTCTGATGACAACTGTTTGATAGAGATGAAACCCAATATAAAAATGGATAAAAGAGAGAGTTGGTCAAATGTACAGTTACAATTACTTTGGATCTTCACCTAAACCTCATATTAAGGGGCCAAGTACTCTCGAGAAGACGAGCACCCTCCCAAAAACTGAAGACACAATAGGTTCATCTATTTTAGGTACCAAGGCACCCCACCCTAGTTACGTTATGTTCGTCCCTAAAAAAGTTTGGCCACTATGGTTACCTCAAATCACAAACACTACCAGAAGGGACACGGTCGTAGATAGTACGCTGTGTGGGAAAGATACCTAAGTCCCCGACTCAGCGCTGATATCCCCGAAGGGATCCCTGATACATAGAATACCCAATGGAGATGCAATCGAAGGTGGGCTACCTTCTCTCACAATCCAATGTTATCTCGTATTTAACTCTGCTTTGACTGGAGCGGTCCTGGATATTACGAATGCAACAGGATTTTACACTCTTTAATGACACTAGTCTTAATTGTACGATCTTGGGCAATTAACTCGCAACTTCCTAGCCCAAGATCCCATCCTAGACTAATATGTGTGTGTACTAAAAAAAGAGTTGCTGATTGCTTTTCTTACGAGATAATTTTAGAGGTACTTATTTAATGTCTTCGGAAGGGTGTTGATGTGTGGAGTTTTGTGAGACTCTGACACAAACCATGAAGAAAATGCTTTTCAATTTCAATTCGATGAATGCATTATTTCTACAAGGATAGAATCATTTATACATCAATCAACACCATGGATCCAATATAATAAACACAAGCACAACTTGCAAACATGTAATGCTCTCTAACAACTAACCCAATATACAGAGGCAAAATCTAACCAACTAAAACAAAAAAAACTTTAAACAATTTTTTATTTTATTTTCTTGAAAAACATAAGCACTTAAGGTATTTTCCTTGAATACTATCATGCAATATTATCAACCTTGACTACTTGGATCATGGTTTTTGTTTCCCTATCCATGAATTATAGATAACTTGCATGTTTTAAATGGAATGAACACCTTGGTTGTGTTGATAATTGCTTCAATCATAAAAAATGTGGTAAACTATAGTTTTATGTAGATTCATGTTTCCATGGATGAAAATTGTAGTGTTGAATGTTTAGAGATAATATATTACTTAATGATTGGACCATAATCATCCTTGAGCAGAAACGTAGCCATGTGTCTATCATGATTAGTTTATTGGTCAACTGAATGTCTTTGAACTTATCTACCAACCTGCAAAGGGTCGATGTTGTTGGATTTCCATTAGAGACTTCTTATACAACTTGCAACCTATGTGGACTTGGATTTTGAAATGACGTCCCCTCTCTTAAACTATGAAGAAGGAGTAACTTGGACCCGTGTTCATTATCAACTATGGAAAGGCAATATGAGGGACATGGTTCCCGCCCTTGGACAAAATATCTCTGCAATTGGTGAGTAGTATCTTGTCTCCCATTATTTCCACTCATCGATATTCAAAGTTTTGTAGGGATTAATGCACGGATGGTTGTGGCTAGAATACCCTCAAGGATCTTCTCAGGATCCAAGGCAGACAATGTAGATTAATTGCAGTTAGCACAAAGAAGAATATACATATCTATATCAATGCATGATATTCAAATCAAGAAAGAAGAGATTACCTCAGATCTTGATGCAACTTTGTTGGAGAACCTAATGTAGCAGAACGGAAGACCCCTTTGTTAGCTCCTACATCAACACTTGCATATAAACAAGATGAAGAGTAATAATACATCATATAAACTCTGATAATCAAAACATTAATACATAAAGATATGAAAATGACATGCATCTAAGCTACTCATAAAAAATGGTGCTAAATCAACATGTAAATAAACATGACATTGGCACCATCGAGTAGACAACACAACAAAAGGTCTGTATTATTAGATAGGAAAGAATGATTACAACCATCTCATGATTCAAGCTTCCCTTATTCCTCTAGCTCCTTTCTCTCTCTCTCTTCTTAACCTCATAGTGATAAAGAAACTATATCTCATACAAAGCTTCAACAATTAGTTGACAATCCTTCAAACTCTTTTGCAATGCCCAAGCCTCCAATATATAGATGATGAGAGGCTTATCCTTGCCAATTATCTCATGAGTTCCTTTTGGAAAAACATAGGATGTTTCCTTGATTTATTGCACTTTCCCCTTCCATTAGACTCTGTTAGGAATCGAAATATCCTTAGACAGGTCAAAGGTAGATGTTTCCTACTTTTCGGGATGATATTTGAGTAAAAATTGGAATACTAGTCAATCAACCCGCTCATTTGACCTCCAGAATCTCACAAAACTTGGGTAATGTTGTCCCTTATGCAACACAGTAAGTTATCCTAGGGACTTACGCCCCTGGATCATGCATAGGGAGCATTCTAACTCTTCTTGCTCGTTCCTAGGGAGAGTTACCTTAAAAAATAAGCTTGTGAACTAGGTCATGTCTTCAGTCAAACTGTCTTTCTCCTATGAGATGATGAGGAGGTCATTTTCCTATATAACAAAAGTCTAAGACCTTGCCCTCAAACCATAACACCCTAGAGTTGGGCTCTTGGCCTTTCGGCCTTTGGAGCATTATAATGATGCGAGAAAAGAAGTAGGCTGATGGACCCCAACAATAAGATGTATTGAGAGTGGGACCATTAAGCTCTTAGCCTTCGATCCCACTGAATTTGTAGAGAAGTGGAGTGGAACATCACTCGCCACCAACCCTATGGTTTAATTTGTAGAAATTAGCCTATAGATTTGCAACTTCTCATGAAGTTTTAATCAAAATCACAAGACACAAACCTACTATACTTCTACATGGACAATAATTCACAGTTTAGAAAACAAATCTTAGACATGAAAAAAGAAATAACACATATGAAACAAGTATTTTTATCTGGGGAAATCAATTTGCTAAAAACCCCAATGCTTGCTTTCATTAATCAAATGAATAGATATGTAATACAATTTCTTTTCTCAATTGAGCACACCCTACAAGTGCATAACCTATCTCTCTGCTCATTGAAGGTGTCTAACCAATAATTAGTCAATTTTTTCCTTGCCTTGAGATCCTATTTCCTTGTGCTATTCATTGAGGAATTAGGCCCCTATTATTTATGAAATTCCTCAAATTTAATTGTGCAATTCCTTAGGTTGGTCATCCGACTGCATGAAACACCTATACACTCAAGACTAGTTTACAATTGATGTTACACTACTTTGGAATCTCCACCTCAACTGGGTAATTTGAATTATATGCACGCACTAGTTATTTTTGGTTGATTTAAAAGTTAACTAGATGATCACTGACCTTCCACTAGTTCCTCCAAAATTTGGAACTAGTTTAACTGAAAACAACCTGAGATAACGGACCTTGATTGTTGCAAATTAGAAATCACACATGTTGAGTGGAACTCTAACTACTCTAACTTTAATTTACTGAGTAAAATAGGTGACACAAGCCATGTCACACAATTTAACATCATCCAAGTTGTCTGTTGAATGGAAATTTGAATTTTCTCAATTTAATCAAGGCAATATCAAATTGAGAATTTCTTATTGCATTTTTCAACACTCCCTTTCAACAAGAAATGGATTATCAACCACCCCTATCTTTCCTTGTGAAACTCGAACTCCCATCTTGACAAGTCCTTTGTTTAAATATCAACATCTTGTTCCTCTATTGGAATGTCTAACAACAGCATTATCTCCCTTTTCACACAGTCTCGTACATGGTGATACTAGATATCTATATGCTTGGATCGATCGTCAAAAATATGATTCTAAGAGAGCTTGATGCAACTCTGATTATCACAGTAGATTATAGTGGGATCCATCATCTGACCAAATGGTTCAACAAGTATCTTTCTCATCCAAATCACCTAACATGTTGCTTGACTAGAATCCACGTATTCTGCTTCTGCTGAGCTGAGTGCCACAAATCTTTTCTTCCTGTTGTACCACGAAATTGTTGTGGACCCAACATTGAAAATTTCACCTGATGTACTCTTTCAATTTGATGGAATCCCTACCAGATATTCATCTATTAAGCCACATAGCTTCACTCACTTTTTCCATCTATGTCATAGTCCAAACTAGGTAGTGCCTTTGAGGTATCGTAGAACATGCTTAACTGCCCTCCAAAATAATTTGGTTGGCTTAACCCTAGCTTGGCTTAGGTGGTTGACTTCTTAGAGCATATATGGTCATGTGTTCATAAGATACATTAGTGAACCTACCAACTATCGATAAATAGTAGGATCCACTTCCTCACTTGAAGTGGCATCCTCTTTCCTCTAGTTGGTTTTTAGAGGTGTCTCCATGGGTTTTCAATTGTCCATGTGGAACCTCTGAAGTATCTAGTTGGCATACTTTCCTTGAGAGACAAATAGTTCCCCATCGCCTTTCCATACTTCCAATTCAAGAAAGTAGTGCATGAGACCCATGTACTTCATTTTAAACTCTCTTGCAAGGTCCTCCTTGTAAGATCTGATCAACTTCTCATCACCAGTTAAAATCAAATCATCAACATATAAGACAATAATCAACAATTTACCTTCTACCAAGATATGATATAGGTTTTCATCCACTTCAATTTTTGTGAAGCCCAAACCGGTGAGATAGCTATCAATGTTGGTGTACCAAGAACAAGGTGCTTTCTTGAGACCATACAATGATTGCTTGAGTTTGTGCACATGAGACTCTCAATCCAAAGTCTTGGAGCCTTCTAGTTGCTTGATATACACTTCCTCCTCAATAATTCCATTGAGGAATGTTGTTTTTACATCCATCTGGTGGATCTTCCACCCCATCTATGTAGTCAGAGAAATAATTGATCCAATGGATGAGTACCTTGATATAGAAGCAAAAGGTCTCCTCATACTCAATCCCCTCTAATTGATAATACCCCTTGGCCACAAATATGGCCTTGTACTTTTATATGATTCCATATTCTTCATGCTTTACCTTGAAGATCCATCTCGAACCTACAATAGATTTGTCTATTGATATAGGGACTACTTCCCAAACATTGTTCTTTACAATGGATTCATATTCCTCCACCATTGCATCAACCCATATAGGTTTCTCTAATGCTTCCTCAAAAGAGGATGGCTTAGCCTATACAAGCTCAATCATTAGAGCCATGTATCCAGTGTACCAATTTATGACCTTCTTTGTTTGTGCTTATTTGAAGGAGAACCCACATTCTCCCTCACTTCTTGCATAAGTCTCTCAGCTTCTTTGGTCCTTTTCCTAGCTTCTTTGGATGGTTCTGCTTGGGTGGATGTCTCCACTCTCTACTCCTCAATTTTTCGCTGCTCCACAACTTCTTGCGGCTCCTCCTTTGGAGCTAAAAGCTCCTCCTATAGTGGGATCTGAAGCTCCATCTCAAGTGAGCACCCCATTTCTTTATCTTCATCAAATTTTACATCTCTTTGCACAATTGTAATTCTGAGGGATGATAAGTACACACAGTAGTTGTGGGGTTTTTCTATGTAACCCACAAATACCCCCAATTCTATTTCTGATTCTAGTTTCTTCCTTGATTCTTTAGAAACATGGTAGTAAACAAAGGATCCAAAAATCTTGAAGTGAAACACATCCGACATTCTCCTCGAGAAAGCCTTATTCGATGTAATCATGCCCAAAATCTGATGAGGACTTTGGTTTTGCAAATATACTATTGTGTGCATGCCTCAACCCATAAATATAGAGGTAGGCCTTGATCATGTAACATCACCCTCGTTGCTCCCACAATGCTACGATTATTTATCTAAACACCCCATTCTATTGTGGGTTGTGAGGTTTTGTCAACTCTCGTCGAATGCCTTATTTTACACATAAATTTTTAAATATATTCAACACGTACTCACCTCCATTATCGCTCCTAAGAGCCTTCACCTGTTTTCATGTTTCTTTCCCAACTAGTTCCTTGAATTCTACGAACTTGGAGAATGTCTCATCCTTTCGGATGAAGAAGATCCAACAATTCTGTGAGAAAACATCAATAAAAAAAGACAAAATATATGTGCTGGGCAGTGGAGGTTGCCGAGAAAGGTCCATAGACATCAAAGTGGATCCTTTCTAGGACTGCTTGTGCTTTACTGTCCATATCATGGAATGTGGATTTTGAGTACTTCCCCAAATTACATCCTTTGCATACATCCTACTACTCAAGTGCTCCTTTGGGGGGACATGTTTTTATTTACTTCATGATCTTCAAAGTACCATGTGAAAATGGCCAAGTCTTCTATGCCAAATTTCACCAACATCATGGCTCTGCACCTTCTTCGCCTTTGTGCTCAATGCAACACAATCATCAACATCTCACTTGTATAGGTTCTTCACATGAACCTCAATCTGCTTCACCTATTCCGTGGCTATGTGTCTCAGGAATTCCTTTCCTTTGATCAATATCACATCATAACCACAGTCTTCCAAAACAGAAAAGAAGATGAGATTTTTCTTTAGGCCTGGAATGAACATGACATCCTTGAACCTAATGGGGGAACCTGACTCCCTCTAAAAGGTGAATGTACCAATCCCAATCATGCTATACCTTATGTCACCCCCCATCTCGATGTGCATTTGAAAATATTTCTCCTCTAGGTTACTGAAAAAGTCTCTACACCTTGTCATGCGGAACGATGCACTTGAGTCCATGTACCACATGATCCCCATCATCGTGCTGGCCGTGCATGCAATGAGGGTAAATTCAAGCTTGAAGTGTAAAGCCAAAGCTTCAACTTTTTCTCCTCCTGAGGTCTTCTTGATTTTCTTCTTGCATGGACACTTGGTGGTGTAGTGACCAAATTCATGACAATGGAAGCATTTAATTTTTGACAAATCTTTCTTCTTGCCTCCTTCACTGGATTTTGGTTTGGATTAGGATTCTTCCCTTTTCCCTTCTTTTCCTTTCCAGCCCATGTAAACTTTTCTTCATCCTCGCCCATGGATGGATATTGGTGGCCACCCGCCTATTCCACTTGGACCCCGACCATTGTTTTGTCAATTTTGTTTTGTTTTGTTTTTTGTTTGTTTGTTTGTTTTTTTTTTTTTTTAGTTTCCTTAATTGTAGAAATTTTACTATTTTTGGCAGCTTTTGGGTCCTGAACTTTTGGAGCCGTTTTGAGGCCCTAAATGACATTTTTTTGTCAATATTCCTTTGGGTGATTTCATTGACATTGCAATTTTAGTTTTAGTCCTCAGAGATATCTTTCCAACAAGGTATCACATGCGTCAAACGAAGATAATATGACCAAGTTACGACCCCGAGAAGTTGGCTGCCCAACTGTTATATGGGAATAGTGTCCACACGGATGCTGCTATTCCCACTAAGATGGGTGGCTATCTTAGAAACAAAAAATCAAAGTCTACTATTGATTCCTTTTATGAAAATAGATGAGAGGAGAACCAAGAGGGCCAACTTGAGTCTTGCGCTCGATTCCCTCTCCTTCTTGATAGAGTTTTGCCGCTCGCTCTTTTGTCTGCTCAGCTTCAAAAGGACCTATAGAATCATAGCGACATACTACTATGCAAGAAACAAGGATCTAAATTCATAAATAATGCAGGATATGATGTACATTAACCATATACAAGCATATATAAACAAGTATACCATAATATGGAAGGAAACAAGAATAGCTTTATTCAAATAAAAAGTAGCAAGAGGATTACAACCACGAGCAGCTCTGACCCAACATCATCCTCCAGCCAAGAAGCCCTTCTTCACCTCAAGCAAAGAAAAATCACCCAACACTGGGAATGTACACCAAAATACCAACAACACTTCTCTATAAGTTACAAAATTCCAGCCTCTAGATCTCTGTGAAGAGGGATCCATATATAGATGATTACAGAGAGGTGAGTCATATTTTGGGATCTTGATTAGTGTCATTTCTCTGATAGTTCCTTCTTCCACTTGGAGAGTGAAGATCTCTTACTCATCCCTGGTCGAAAATGGAGTGGCAAGTGTCAGAGGGGAAGCTTCTGGAAGATTCCATGATCTTCCACCTCGTATTTTGGTCCCTTCCATTTGTCCATTCCCGACCATCACACCCTACATAGGAGCAAAACAGTATGCATCGCACCCTGTACATTGGGAAGGTGATATGCATCGCACCCTCTACATGGAGCTTTCAATATGGTCCAATTTTGACCATTTATGAGCATTTTTCAGTGGAGAAATTCTGGGAGATGATGTAATCAGTTGACCTTGTTCCTTTAGGTAGTGAAGCAACCCTTTTAGGGACTTAAGAGCCCTTAGTTTATGGACATTTGTGATTGGGGTTGAAGTGCCCAAAAATGTCTATAATAGTTTCCCCCTAAAGCATGAGGTCGTTAATCATTTTTGATGTTGGGTGAAATGCTTTACTATGAGGATCTGAAGTTTTTCTGAGATGGGAGGCGGCCTGTAATAAGATACAATACAATACATTATTTGACAACATTTTTTCATGATCTAGCTGAGGTGGGCATTCCCATGCTCAACTTTATAAACTCATTTTCATGCACATAGGACAGACGATCGTCTGTGTGACAGACTGATGATATGGACACATCATCCTTTGATTTGGATGATCATCTATTCAGAAATGATGTACACTGGATGTTTTTATATTCCTGAATATATCACAGCCCGAATGGATGAAACTAGATCCGGGGTCTTCAAACTCGGCTAATCTTCACTCGGAGTACAAGTCGATCCATGTGAAAAATGTTTTGGAGTCGAACTTGGAAAGACATCGCCTGATTACTAGCCAATGATGTAAGCTGTTAACAAGCGTGAGAGGAATCACCAATAATGACAATGAACCTCAAGGTACTACAGTACAATTTACGTGGTGTGAAAAGGAGACTTGGCGTCAAAAACCACACATAATCTCTCGGTCGAAGGCCATTGATGTAAACCTGTCGCCAAAAGTGAGAAACTTTCCATTAAGGCATGCAAGCTTCAAAGTACTGAAAGGGTTGTTCCTAAGTCAACTTCTTGGATAATGAGCTGATGGCGACAAGAAGCGACCCATCATAGGAGGGCCTTAATGAATCCCACATGAACGACACGAAAAGAAGCAAATGATTTTGGAGGTGAAAATAAATTGGCGATATAGGGTTCAGGGTGGCGGTCATGAAGGAATGAAGCATGAATGTATTGCAGTGGGTGAGACTCAGGTGAATTGTCTGAATGACTTCTCTTGAACATATCAGTGACACTGACGATGGATTGGTAGCATTAACCCTAGAGATGGATGGTGTAACGAACCAATGGTGAAGACCAATGAACGGAACAACCCAACCCGGCATGGATGTGGAATGAAAGTGTCATGTTCAAGAGCGACTTGCTACCAATAAAGTTTCTTCTTGTTTTCTTCCCAATTTTCCCTGGTCATTGCTGACCAGTACCTCTTTATTTTTGTCAAGCTTGAGGAGGATAACATATGCTTGTTCTATAATCCGCCCTTCGGGCAAACCTGTCGCTATATTTTAGCGAGCCTAGCAAGAGTGAAACTCATTCTCGTCCTGTTGGATGAGTTTGTCGCTATTTAGTTTTAACGAGTTTAACGACAAAGATAACTCGGTCTCTTTCAATTTTAGAGAGTCTGAAAGAAACGGAAAGAAGACTCCGAAGGTTCTTTTTCATTGTATAATCCATCAAGTCCGAAAAAGCGTAAAATAATACAAAAGGGATGAATTTTCGATAGTTTCAACGAGCCGAACAAGATAAGCGCTCGATATTTTTGTGTAATAATCCCTCAGGTCCAAAAATATTAAAATATAGAGGAGGGATAGCACTTCTGATTCCTTTTAACGAGCCGGAGAGGCCAATCGCTCGGCAATCTTTTCATATTTTACGTGCCAGGTGAAAAGAGCTTAAAGAAGACTCGTTTTTGAGGAACGAGTGATAGTTTCAGGTAGCAGATGATTCCAGGCAAGATTTAGAATTTTCCAATCATAGCAGAGTTACAAGGATGGCTAGCAGAATCACTCTTTGCAGATGTTCCTCGAAGGGGTAACCAATCATATGGGGGTGAATGATTGGCTAAAAACAGAGTGGAGGTGATGGCGAGAACGCGACCAAGGCTCAAAAGCTGGCGATAAGGAATTCACAATGGTTATTTACCCATTCATTTTTTAATGAGATTAAACACGGGGAGAAACACTAGCTCATGACTTATGTTTATTTTTTAACGAGCTTGAACTATGCGCTAAAACTGCTCGTGGAGATTTTATTTTTTAACGAGCTTGAACTCTGCGACAACATTGCTTGCCAGTCGTATGATAAGAATGTCTCCTTCAAGATGCCACTTTTTATGGAGCTTGCACCTTTTGAAGCTTTGCCCCGAAGCGTCTTGTGTGCATGCTAGGAATGACCAACTACGCTTCTCCATTTAACTACTAATATCACCATCAAGGCTAGGTAGGACAATTTTTCCTTTACCTTGTCGGCGCGTAGATTGCCCCTAAAAAGGTGATTGGTTCCGGCCATCCACCCGGCCTAGACAGTTGAAGTCAGCGGAATCATGGAGCTAACATTAGTTGGTCGTTTCTCACTTGCTTTCAAAAGGTTTGGATGCCCCCAAGTATAGCAAAGAATTTCTAGGTTACCAAGAAAGTTCTATAAGCATAGCAGATAAAATTCTTTCTCGGCGATGTCTATCGAAACAGACAAAGGGGAGCATTATCGCCTAGCATAACCTTAAATAAGGTATCTTATTCCAGTCTGTTCCCATTTTCCTGTGAGGATGGGTTCGTCAGACTAGTCATATATCCCTCGCGGAAATAAACCCTATACCCAAGTTTTTCTTGCCGAAACAGACCAGGGTGCATGCCCCCTGGGTTTCAGTCACATCTTCCTGAATCACTCGCGCTCATCAGGTGGACGGACTGGAGACCGATGAGACATTTCTTATGTGAAAAGGCCATTCAAGGATGGCATTTAACTATTTGCGATGTGTGAACCAGGGAATGACATTTGGTCTACGAGCTTGACCATTCTGGCTTCGTGCGGAAAACACATTACTCTAAAGAGTGAGGAGATGACAACTCCCATGCAATAAATATAGTCACATCCAAGGAGTAGATTGTAATCTAAAGGTCCTTGAACTACCATAACGTTCATGTGAACAGTTTTCCTTCTCAAAGTAATGGGCACATTTGGAAGGATCCCTAAAGGTCGATTGGTTCTTGTCGAAGCCTGTTAGATTTCTCATTTCAGGCAAAAGCGATGGCGAACCAAGCGCTTTCCAAGCAGTTGAGGAAAGGATACTCACAGAAGCCCCTTCATCAATGATGGTACCAACCATGACCATTCTGTAAGCTTGTACAATAATTCTGAATGGTATACTGGCTAGTAAACGGGGTCTGCCTAGTAGATTCTAGTCGAAGGAAACAACTAGGTTTCTTGGTGGTGGGACCGAATAGATGGCCATGTAGGACTCTAATGAACTTCATTCCTACAGTAAAGGAATGGGAGGACTGCCCCAAAGCTCATCAGAGTCAGTGTTGATGAAAAGAATTTGAACGGTGTCGTTCTCTTTCTCTTCAGTGACGGTATCGTTCAAAGATGAACACTATGAAGGCAATACCGAGTCAACTGTCGTATCGACCCTTTGACTTCCATTTGGTATGGATTTCGAAGATTCATTTTCAGCAATAGGTGCTTCAGCTGAACACAAGGATGGGCCAGCCGGATTTTCAACCGGTGGAGGACTCGGCAAGAGTTTTTGATATCCAGGAGGAAGTCGTAATGGTGAAACTAGACGATTATCTAAAACTCTTTTAGCCTCTTCAAGGAAGGGACAACGGTGGACGGCGTGATCGCCTTCACACAACTTACAAGGAAGTTTAGGATTCCTTCTTTGTCCATATGCTTCACTTTCATTGGTTGACGGTGAGCATTCAACATGATCGCCAGAGGTTGATGCTATCGGATGGTGCAAACGAGGAGACCAGTCCCTTAAGATCCGAGGGATGCAGGGACAATCTTGATGATAGTGGTATCCATTGCAAATGACGCAAGGAGATTTAGGTTTTGAATGTGCAGTGTGTGGATTTTTGCTAGACGATACTTGGTCGCTCCCTTTCGATTTTGGTTCCTTTTTATTCTTTTCCTTTTTCTCTTTCTGCTTCTTCTTCTCAGTTACTTGACTTTTAGCTTTATCGGCTTTGTCAAGCAAAGAGAAAGGAGGAGAAGGAGAATCAAATGAAGTAGAAGGTTGGGAGGCAATTCTAGTGTCGCCTAGTTGCTGGTTAGACTGTTCAGGAATTGTGGGATTCTGAACGACGGAGGTAGAGAAGAGCCAGACCGACAAACCAATTGTCAATCCTGGAAGTGACAAAGTGGCCATATGGGGTGGACCAACATCTACCCAAGATAGGAAGGGACTAGGATTTCCTTCACGGGGAAATCCTTGTTTGGTAGACTCCATTTTCTCAACCGGAAGATCAGCGGGGGAATTTGTGAAGTTATTCTGATTTAAAATAAATTTTTAGACACTTGGAAACAACTTGTTTTTTAAATTTTAAAAAGTCGAGAAAAAACAAAAGATGACTCTAGTCGCCTTCAATTTTTATTGAGCTTGAAGTGACAAGCGCTCAGAGGACCTTTTCCTTTAAGGAGTCTAAAAAGGAGCAAAATGGACTTCTCTGGAGATCTAGGCAGAGAGGATTACCAAACCAATCGTAAAACTGCAGAATACTTTTTACGATACGGCAGTCAGTCTTCCTGAATGCTGTGTTCAATGCTTTACGATCAATAGGGTGGCAAACACGACTTCCTAAGGATAAAGGATGCAGCCTATAGTGTTTTCCCAATATATACGCAACGGTACATGGGAGCACAAGTCCGTACTGGCACTTATCGTCTCACAGTGGAGGAATCACCCAACCAGCACTGAAAGCAACAGTTACCAGGCTTTACAACGCCAAAATATGTCTCTATCCTAGACCTTTAGATGTTGTGTTAAGTTCCAAAGCGTTGTTAGATTCATTGAGATTTATTTTAATTTGATCTTGCTTAGCAGTTTGCCTTTCAGGTTCACCACGTGATGTATGTATAATTCCTAAATGTAGTCTAAGATGATAAACAAACATTTTATCTTCTTTCAGCAATGAAAATCCTAGCTACTAAGGGGAAGAAAGTCAAGCATCTTTTCTTCACAGTGCACAGAGCACACGCTAATATGCATAGTCCTAAATCAAGCCAAGCATTCAAGATGCAAATGCACATGCATGTATTGGTTTTCAACTCTCTTAATTTGTAAATGACACTAAGAAAACTATGTGCAAAACTGAAGTACTTTTAAAGCGACTGTACTCAACAAAATTCTTTTTCAAAATGAAGTGAAATCAAGAGAGACACTTTGCGATTTTGAAATGGAAATTGCTTTTATACACTTTAAAACTAGTAAATAAATTCTTATGCAATAGTAACTATATAATCAACTATCTAAAACAATGGGATTGCTTTCTAAAACTGAAAATGACAGCTACGACACTTTCAGATCTAGAGACGACAGTTCGACTATGTTACTTTTTGCAAAAGAGAACTAAAAGGACGCACAATACATAAAAACGTTTATAGTTCTTTGCACTAAGGAGGCGGAATAATGAAAGAGAAGGGGGTATTCACAAAAGTAAACTGATTACAGACAGCAAAAACTCTTGAATAAGACTGAAAATAGTGAGAAAAATCCACAGTCAGAGGGAAAAATCAATCCTCCCTGACCATCACACCTATTACACAGTGAACTCAGTATGCAATGCAGTTACTCCATTCGGGAAGTGTGATGCATACAGGCTGCCTTGAAGGCAGGGTGCAATGGTTACAGTGCGAGACTTTTAACGAGACTTCACTCACAGTTTGTAGTTTAGTTCAGGTGTTTAAGCTGAATAAGTACAGATCAATGTATCTAAAAACACAGGGGTGATTTAAGAGGTTACTAAAGCCACCACTCAGGGCAATTAGATCGCTTGCAGATCTATTGTTTAATTTATAAACAAAAACCTGGAGATTGACTGAAGCAGCATTGATCTACTTTTCATTTGTATGACAAATGCAGTTTGAAGGCTAGCTGGCTTGACTTCAAGCTCCGTCTGTATGTTTATAAAAGAAACAAGGATAGATAGGCTAACAAGTAATCTAGTCACTCCCCAGTGGAGTCGCCATTTTGCTATATGGGAATAGTGTTCCACATGGATGCTGCTATTCCCACTAAGATGGGTGTCTATCTTAGAAACAAACAATCAAAGTCTACTATTGATTCCTTTTATGAAAATAGATGAGAGGAGAACCAAGAGGGCCAACCTGAGTCTTGCGCTCGATTCCCTCTCCTTCTTGATAGAGTTTTGCTACTCTCTCTTTTGTTTACTCAGCTTCAAAAGGACTTGTAGAATCATAGCAACATACTACTATGCAAGAAACAAGGATCTAATTTCATAAATAATGCAGGATCATATGTACATTAACCATATACAAGCATATATAAACAAGTATACCAGAATATGGAAGGAAACAAGAATATCTTTATTCAAATAAAAAGTAGCAAGAGGATTACAACCATGAACAGCTCTGACCCAGCATCATCCTCCAGCCAAGAAGCCCTTCTTCACCTTAAGAAAAGCAAAATCACCCAACACTGTGAATGTACACCAAAATACCAACAACACTTTTCTATAAGTTACAAAATTCCAGCCTCTAGATCTCTGTGAAGAGGGATCCATATATAGATGATTACAGAGAGGTGAGTCATCTTTGGGGATCTTGATTAGTGTCATTTCTCTGATAGTTCCTACTTCCACTTAGAGAATGAAGATCTCTTACTCATCCTTGGTTGAAAATGGAGTGGAAAGTGTCAGAGGGGAAGCTTATGGAAGATTCCATGATTTTCCACCTCGCATTTTGGTCCCTGCCATTTGTCCATTCCTGACCATCACAGCCTACAGAGGAGAAAAATAGTATGCATCGCACCCTGTACATTGGGAAGGTGATATGCATTGCACCCTCTGCATGGAGCTTTCAATATGGTCCAATTTTGACCATTTATGAGCAGTTTTCAGTGGAGATCTTCTGGGAGATGATGTAATCAGTTGACCTTGTTCCTTTAGGTAGTGAAGCAACCATTTTAGGGACTTAAGAGCCCTCATTTTATGGACATTTGTGATTGGGGTTGAAGTTCCCAAAAATGTCTATAACACCAACTAACCCAAACGGGGCCCATAAACTCTAGGTGTTACATCTCCTTGGGTTAGGGTTTTGGTTGTTTAGGGTTTTCTCTTACTGTTCAATAATAAAAAGGTCCTTGAGCCTAATAGTAACTAAGTTTAGAGGCATGTAGCTGCCACATCTCTTCTCAAAGATAAGTTACCATTCCCCGAGCTAGTCTCATTTCCATTCTGTTTGTAAGCATATTTCATTATTTGATATTAATAAAAGGAAGTGTTATTTCTTATGCATCTCTGTATTTATGGTTATATCAATAATTTGTTGTGTTCCTATTTAAATTTAGATCAGTGGTATCAGAGCGGTCTACTCTTTCTCTTTTTTTCTTTGCATGTCCCTAATGAGGTCAGGATATAAGGAGTTAGGGCTCGAACTGGTCGAACCTTTGCAAGACTAGCCTTGTAAATCTCGACAGACTCCCATGGGAGAAGAAAAGAAAGATGATGGAGTAGGAGATCGTATCAAAATATTGCTCGATGAGGCCCTTGAGAAACAAAGGAATGCGATGATGGACAAATTTTCCCATATCCTTCAACGGTTGCCCACCGGTGGCGCATCCACATCCAACAATTACTTTGGAGGCTCCACACCTTTTAAGGTACAAGTAAACATTGACATTCCCATATTTGAGGGCCAAATAGATGCAGACACCATAGATAAATGGTTGAATCTACTAGAAGGATATAGTTCATGATTTTTGTAGCTGAGAAAAGATTACTTTTGCTCCTCTCAAAGCCACCCCCCACGTCAAGGACTCATGGGAAACCTATTATGAGTACAAGGATGAAAGTATCACTTCACTGTTTTCAGCCTCTCCCACTTGGACTTCATTTCAGGATGCCATCAAGGATAAGTACTACCCTCTCAGAAGCTATGAGGACAAATACATAAAGTGGACCACGCTGTGGAAAGGAAGGGACCAAGATGTGTCAGAGTTTACCAATATTTTCATACCCTTCACATGAAGTTGGGTATCAAGGAGTCTAAGAAACAATTGGCACTCAAGTACCATGGTTGCCTACATAGATACATCAAGGAAGAGATGGAGTTCTTGGACATCTCCTCGCTTTGCATGGCGTACCCATATGCCATTAATATTGAATAAAAGTTTAAACAGAAGAAGTGAGACTTTGGATCTGTGAACCTGAAGCAAGGGAAAGGTACCCCCAAATCGGAGAACAAAGGAAAAAGCCAAGGCAGGATGGCCCAGGACAACTTACCAAGGCCACAAGAAAAGGACAACATTGTGAAGTCGAAGAAGGACATGGGAGAGTGGTATGATTTCCATAAGAGATCCACCCACAAAACAAGTGAGTGTCGGGCCAAGCAATCACTGGTGGTTGAACTCAAGGATTCAAAATCAAATTCATGTTCTGACTCTGAGTCAGAACCCGACAAGGGGAATGACAAAGAGAAGAAGATTATTGATGCGAAGCCCAATGCCACCATCCCCACCACAAAGATCTAGAAGGAGGAACTCGAAGATCTAGAGGAGGAGGAGCATCTCTTCCACTCCCAGATGTGGGTAAAGGGTTCCCTGCTATAGTTCATTTTCAACAACGGTAGCCAAAAGAACCTCATTGCAGTGGAGGTCATGAAGTGATTGGGCATACTGACCACAACACACCCACAACCATACACCATCAGGTGGCTTCACCAAGGATGGGATCTGCGCGTGAGCTAACAATGTCGCCTTCCATACATCATCAAGCCCTTCACGGATGAGGTATTATGTGACGTTGCTCCCCTTAATGTTTGTGATGTATTATTAGGCCAACCATACTTGTGTAAGTGGCATGATGCATATGACTCAAGGCCTCTCGTTGTTATTGTTACATTGGGAAATAAGTTGTACAAGATAATGAACGTAGCACTGCCTACTGCCATCTCTTTAGTTACTGCAAAACAATGAAGTAGGCTCATTTCAAAAACTGAGAAATTTTTTTTCCCAATGATATGTCATCAAGGAAAGAAGAAGACGATCGCCACAACCTCCAAATAGGGCTCCTCTGCACAAAAACTCTAGATGGACAAGGTCGTGGAGGAGTATGAGGACATCTTCACCTGCTCCGCGGGGGTGCCTCTGCATTGTCAGGTCAAGCACTCCATCAATATGACCCCGGGTGCGTCCTTACCCAATTGACCAATCTATCCATTCTCCATTATGGAGAATGATGAAATCAAGAGTAAAATTCAGGAGCTGCTACAAAAAGGTCACATTCCACTGAGTGCATTGCCCAATGGGAGCTTGATAATGTTAGTATAGAAGAAGGATGGGACTTGGAGACTCTGTATTGACTATCGGGCACTAAACAAGATGATTGTCTGGAATAGGTACCCAAACCCATAGATTAATGACCTTCTGGACCAACTCAAGGGGGGGAATATTTCAGCAAGATCAACTTGAAGTCTGAATATCACTAGGTACCAATCGAACCCTCTGATGTGTAGAAGACTACCTTCAAATCCAAGGAGGGCCTTTTCGAATGTTTGGTTATGCCTTTCGAGTTGACGAATGCTCCTGCAACCCTCATGAGGCTACTGGATGACATCTTGCGGGAATTCACCAACTCATTTGTAGGGGTATACTTGGATGACATCCTAATATTTAGCCAAATTTGGGAAGAGAACCTCCACCACATCCAACAAGTTCTCCAAACACTGTGGCAACACAAGTTGTGTGCCAATTTGGAGAAATGCACTTTTGGCATGACCCAGGTTCAGTAGCTAGGATACGTTATTGATGAACCGGGGGTGCATGTGGATCCAGCCAAGATCCAAGTCATTCAGGATTGGTCAGCCCCAATCACTTTGACATAGCTCTACAGATTTCTTGGTCTTTCCAATTTCTACCACAGGTTTATGTTGGGGTTCTCTCATATCACTTGGCCCTTGAGTCAAGTCACCAAAGGAGGAGTGAAAGAAAAATTATTTTGGTTTGAATCTCAATAGAAGGCATTCAAAAAGTTGAAACATTGCCTTTGCTCTACACTAGTTCTCACATTACCAGACTTTCAAAAACCATTTGAGATCGAGACATATGCCTTTAACTATGCTATTGGGGCAGTCCTTACTCAACATGGGCATCTAGTGGCATATCATAGTGAGACACTTTCAGACACAGCCCAGAAGTATCACACTTATGACAAAGAGATGTATTCCATTGTGTATGCCTACAGACAATGGAAGCATTACATTTTGGGGAAGGAAATGGTCATCCACACAGACCACTGACCCCTACATTTCATATAGATGCAAGGGGAGTTCCAGAATGATCACCATCAAAAGTGATCCACATACTTGCAACAATTCCATTTGAATAACAAGTACAAGAAGGGTAGCACAAATAATGTTGCAGACTACCTTAGTCGACCAGCGATCATGGCGTTAACCACCATGCTCAGCTCTTGTGGGCACGAGACTTTTGATTGGACACTTCTCTACAAAAGTGACCCAGAATTTAGCCACACATACCATATGCTCTTTGAGGGTTAGCAAGTTCTAGATTTTCACCTCTAAGATGCTCTGTTATGCCATCTGGGACCCCTTTGTGTTCCTTCAAGTGAGCATGCGAAGATGATTTGGGAATCACACTACAATTGGGCCACTGGGTATTTCAGGGTCCACAAAATGGTGGCAGTACTGCAAAAGTATTTCTATTAGCCGAATCTTCGACAAGATGTCAGGAAGTACATCAAATCCTGCACTACTTGTGCCATTGCCAAATTGACCATCAAGAAGCAAGGTCTTTATACTCCGCTGCCTACCCCTAGTTGACCTTGGGAATCAATCTCCATGGATTACATGTCAGACCTTCCTTCTATTAAGCATGTCAATGACTATGTTTTTGTGGTCATTGACAGATTCTCAAAGATGGCCATTATGGCGGCCTGCAAGAAGAGTATCATAGCAGAAGCCACTGCTAAACTCTTCTTTGTATGAGTGTGGGTACAATTTGGGATCCCATAGTTTATCATCTCATATTAGTACATTAGGTCCCTTAGTACATTTTGGTCCAGTCTCTGGTTGATTTTGGACACCAAGCTCACTAGGTCCACAACTTTCCATCCCCAAAATGATTGCCAGACAAAGGTCGTCAACAGGATGATCGTACACATTCTGCGCATGTACAACTGAAAGCATCCATGCCCATGGGATGAGTGCCTCCCCTATGTCTAGCACAACTACAATTGAGTTCTCCACAACTCAACTAGCCACAAACCTTTTCAGGTGGGCTTGGGATTCCAACCACTATGTCATGTGGCCATACCATTTGCAGTGAATCAGGTAGATTCAACTCCTGTCCAGTCTGAAGCCGATAAGGAAAATAGCTTCATTGATCACGTTCAACACATCCACCAATAGGTCGATGACATATTGGACAAAGCCAATGCTAAGTACAAGCAACAACATGATCAACATCGGGTTCCACACAAGTTTTAAGTGGGCAACAAGGTTTGGCTATAGTTGCAGAAGGAGCGTATCGCTAGGCCCAACCGCAAGATTCGCCCACTTTGATATGGGCCATACACCATCACCAAGGCTATGGGAGATAATTATTTTGAGCTCAACATTACCCCATTCCTTGGCCTGCACACTGTGTTCAATGTGGATCTCCTTCGGCCATACTTTCCATCATTACTAGACACAATTGACATTGCAAAACAGCTCACACCAACATCGTTAAATCCAGACTGCATGGAACAAGATGCAACTGATTAGATCATGGACACACATATCAAGAAAACTAACCAGAAGAAGATCCAACTGTATCAAGTTGTCAAAGCTAGCCAACTCTTGCACCAAGGAAAATGGCTCACTAAGGACCAAGTTCAGTAGAAGTTTCCTCATCTTATGGAGGAACTCAACGCAATGTAGACCATTGCTTCCTAATGGGGGAGGAATTATATAGGTGGATATTGGTGGCCACCCACCTATTCCACTTGGACCCCCACCATTGTTCTGCCAGTTTTTTTTCTAGTTTTCTTAATTGTAGCACAATTTACTATTTTTGGCAGTTTTTTGGGTTCTAAACTTTTGGAGCCATTTTGAGGCCCTAAACGACATTTTTTTGGAAATATTCCTTTAAGTGATTTCATTGAAATCACATTTTCAATTTTATTCCTTGGAGAGATCTTTCCAACGAGGTATCATGTGCATCAAACAAAGGTAATATGACCAAGTTATGACCTTGAGAAGTTGGCTGCTCAACTAACCCCAACGGGGCCCATAATCTCTTGGTGTTATGTCTCCTTGGGTTAGTTTTTTGGTTGTTTAACATTTTCTCTTATTTTTCAATAATAAAAAGGCCCTGGAGGCTCATTTTGACTAAGTTCAGAGGCATGTAGTTGCCACATCTCTTCTTAGAGATAAGTTACCATCGCCTGAGCTAGTCTCATTTCCATTCTATTTGTAAGCGTATTTCATTATTTGGTATTAATGAAAGGAAGTGTTATTTCTACGGCATCTCTGTATTTATGGTTATATCTGTAATTTTTTGCATTCCTATTTAAATTCGGATCATGCCCCCTTGACTAGATTCTGGTTTGGATTGGGATTTCTTCCATTTTCCCTTCTTTTCCTTTCTAGCCAATGAAAACTTCTCTTCATCCTCACCCTTGGATGAAGTCCCATCTCTAGTATTCCCATTTACCCTTGTACCAAATCGTATCATAAGCGCTCCCAATTTAGTAGTTTCTCCATCCCATTCACCAAATTTTGATTGTAATGCCAGCTCTTGGGAAGGCCCAAAAGGGCTAGGCTTACCAAGTCATCTTCAAGGATAGTAACACCGACCCCACCAAGTTCATCACAACATTGTGTGAACCTTCTCAGATACTACATTATAGTATCATTCTTCTATCTCTTTATACTTTGAATTTTATCCTTGCGTTCCAACTTCCTATGGTCACTACTATTCTCGAAAAAATTTTGTTAGTTCTTTCCACATCACGTACGAAGCTTCTTTTCCATGGATATTCGAGAAAATATGATATTGTATTCCCTCCAATATTATTCTCCTCGCCTTGGTTACATGTTTCTTCAACTATGCAAGGTCCTGGACATAAGCTGTTCGTGGTCTTGGAATATTTGTCTTGACATATTCAAGCAATCCATTGTCATCCAATATTTCTTCCATGCAGTCCTTCCATGCAACAAAATTTGAGGTGCCTTACAAGGCATACTCTATCCTTAGTCCATTGAAGGCCATCTTCTCATGTTTGAAGAAGTCCTACTACATTGATCTTCAAAGTCGAACCTCTGTGAAACAACTTTGAATTTCTTGCTCTAATGTGAATCCATCTCTGATACCATGTAGAAATTAGGTTGTAGATTTGTAAGTGCTCATGAACTTTTAATCAAAATCATAAGACACAAACCTCCTCTACTACTCCATAGACATTAATTCACAATTTAGAACAAAAATCTTAGACATGTAAGAAGAAATAACATACATGAAACAAGTATTTTCATTTGGGGGAAAAAATCTGCTAAAATCCCCAATGCCTATTTGCGTTAATCAAATGATTATAGATGTATTAAAATTGCTTTTATAAACTAAGCACACCTTGCAAGTGCATAACCTATCTCTTTGCTCACTGAAGGCCTCTGACCCAGACTAAGTCAAAATTTTCCTCGACTTGAGCTCCTATTTCCTTGCATTGTTCCTTTAGGAATTAGGCCCCTATAATTTAGAAAATTCCTCAAATTGAATCATGCAATTCCTCAGATGATGATCTAATTGTATGCAACACTTGTACACTCAAGGCTAGTCTACACCTGATGTTACACTGCCTTGGAATCTTCACCTCAACTCGGTAACTCAAATTCTATACATGCACTAGCTATTTTGGGTTGATTGATTAGTTAACGGGATGATCACTTAGTTTCACTGAAGTCCCACTACTTAACTAACCTTCCACTAGTTCCTCCAAAAGTTGGAACTAATTTAACTAAAAACAACCTGAGATATTTGACCTTGATTATTGCAAATTAGCAATCACACATGCTGAGTTGAAATTTAACTCGTCCAACTTGAATTACTAAGTAAACTAGGTGACACAAGCCATGTCACACAAGTTGAATTGGACTTGCCATGTATGGTCTATAATTGTTTAAACTTAAATCAATGCCTATAAATGCCTGGTTTGTAATAGCTAGGAGTTAGTTAGTAAAAGAGAATACTTTCATTGCAAAACTATCATCGAAGTATTGTTTCAGGACATATTATTTATAAATCGAAGACTGTTATTATGGCCATGCATTAGGCTCATATTGATTCACTTGATGGTTTGTTGTGAGTTCTTGAATTAAATGTGTTAAGCTCTCATTTTTTTGTAAGTAGTTAAGCTTCCCTATATGTGGTTGAGCCCACCATCATCTGGGAATAGCTCCATATTAATTTTTAGGAAGCATAGTTGCGTGTCAATTCATCATAACTAGTTTTCAATTGCTTCTGGTTTTTCTGTTAAATATTTTGTACATTGCGTGAAGATTGTCATTGGCTTGGAACGATTTTAGTGTGCTAACCTTTTATTTTCTTTCTGACCCTTAGATTCAGAAATCTGAATGTGCAATTCTTGTGTGGATCACAAATATTTGCGGGCCTACATTTGATACAGAGTCATGCTCTGTTTTCCCAAAACAATGAATGGTATTTGGCCTTAACTATGTTGTTTGCATTCATATGAAAACTCGTTCAATTGTGTTGAGATTCGAATGCCTATGATGAGTTGGCCCATTGTCGAAAATGCAGAACAAATTCTTTGGATGTTGAAATCAATGTAATTCATTGTTGCAACAAGGTTGATATCGTGTGGATTTAGTTGTGTTGAATAGGAAGCCTAATTGATAGTGTGCAATGAGTGAATTCTAGTTAATTACAAATATAAATTGCATTGCTTATTTTTCATTATCAAATCATTTTATTTTCCTTTAGTCATTTTCATACACGTGTGTTAATATAGGAGCATTCTTTACAAATTTTTGATTGAAATAGTTTAAATTATCATAGGATAATTTAGTCTTGTTTCTCATTTAATTGATGAAAGGTTGATTCTTATTTTCTTTAATGAAGTTTGCAGATTGATTTCAAAGATTCAATTGAGTGATTTAAGTTGTAGTGTGATTCCTTTTACCTTGTCTTGAGTTATTGAATGGAGTCATAAAGTAAGTTACATTCCAGTGCTATAGTTTAGGATTTGATAAATCCAGATGCTTTTGGTTGAAATATTATTCTTATAGTATTAGCTTGCAAGTCATCTTAAGTACAGTTAGGAAGTTTGTTTCATTTAAATAAGAATCAGTGTGATTAGTGTGAATTAGAGGTAATAGGTTAGGATACGATTTCAAAAACTTAGAGTAGTCTCTTTATTCTGCTTCATTATAGAGGTGTTTGATTTCAAAAGTTTGCATTCTCACATGAGTTTTGTAGTTAAGATAAATCTCATTTAAGTTTTCAGTTTCAATCAATTAGAATAAACATAGAGTGGATCGAGTTCAACGCTTTCAGTTTTCTTATGAGATGAATGCTTATGTAGTCATTATGTACTTAACAATGAGAAGGAAATCATATACTCTACATTTAAATCTTGCACCAAAAGGCAGTACAACTCATGTCTACAAATCTAGGTTGACAATTAATTGTAAGAGATTTAATCATTAATTAAAAATTCCAACACCTTCATGAAGGTCCACAATCAGCCCTTGCGAACCTTTAACATTCAATTTACCTCCTTACACGTATCAAAAATAAATCCTAACTTGGAGTTCGTGCATATCTACTCAATTTGCTAGAAAACATAAGAGAAATCACCAGAGTCTTCGCGGAAGTGTTTAAACATACATTGCATACATTATTAAGATTGATTCAAGATAATTGCATAGCATTAAACCAATATTTCATAAAACAAGTTATTTAAAAACCATATAACATTAAAAAATATAAAAGAAATACTCAGTAATTCTTTAGAAAAATGTCTTTTATTGATCTTCAATTCATAGATTACAGACTCAAACTACCCTGCGCACACATCTAAAGGGGTTCGTGCATTCAACGCGAACTCTACCTAGACCTCTGCGCACTTAGCTACAGAGCCTTTCTTTTCCTATCTAAGCGTAGGAAGTAGAGCCTTCATGCCTTAGCTCATGCCCAGGAATCTTCAATCAACCCAATCATCTGTCTTAGTTCCATCTAGTTACCTCTTCCTTTCACTAAGAATCACTATTTATAGACTTTTTCATACAATTCCATGGTCCATGGACCATGGATGAATCTCAAAAACAAACTCAAAACTTATACAAAATAAGGGGCTAAGCCCCTTTCACTCCTATTCATCTACGCGTTCCACATCCACAAATCACAGAGACTTTACATCATTTACAAAATTGTACCAAAATTTGGGTTATCTTAGCCCCAAACTAACCTAGGGGACCCCATCCCAATATGCACCCTACAAAAACATCATGACTCGCCCTCAATTCACTTTGTAGGTAGCATGATCTTACTGCGAAGATCCCCCAACTCCCCTTGGATCACTACAACTTCAACATCGCTCTGTGTTGTTGCCTGTCGAACCTCCTCGACCAATGTTTCATTGGTTGGTCCTACTACTGCCAGCTTCATCATCCACTACATTTGTTGCATTCCCTTAAGCTAATCTTGAATGGAGATTGTGATCTAATAAGCCTCATCCAACCAAGGTTGCAACCTGACCTTTAGCAAGGCCTCTTTCTTCTGCGCTTCCTCTACCTGTGCTAGTAGCTACTTTCCTTCCTATGACTGGGCAAGGTGCTACACTGGTGCTAAGGTGCACACAATCACATGAACCTCAACATATTGGTGCTGCATCTCCCTGACCTCTGTGTTTAATTTATACAGTTTTGGATCCTCCTGCAGATTGGGCCAGAGCTCCATATCCTAATAAAACATTTCTGCACAGTCAATGACTGTGGTATCCAAGGTAGCCATGCCCTCCTTAATTGCGATTCTGTGTTGCTCTTGGACCTCAGGTAGAGTCATGGGCTTCAACTTCAACTACAGCTCTGCAATATTAATGTTGAACTCAAAAGTTACTCTTCCAACTTCTGTTCTAGCCTCATGCACACTAGCAACTAATTTTTTGATTTTGGCTTCAAGTTGTGCATCCTCTGGGATGTAAAGTTCAGACACTATCTTACATGCCTCTACTACTGCTGACTATAGACTTGAACTACACGCTTGTAATTCCTCCTTTTCCTTCAAAGCTTGTGTCTTCTCAATGAACATTTGTTCATTATTGACTTTGTACTCGCTGATGAGGTTGAGGACGTGCTTCTCCTTGGTTCTCAAATCATCTTTCACCCCCTTATGTAGTGCATGGAGGGTTTCGAGGGAGAGTGCCGCTATATTCAATCCTATATCCTTAACTGGATTATGTACAATATGATCTTTTCCTGACTCTATGTGAATGGACCCATCTGGAAATGGTATAGTTATGAGATCCAGGGTCCTTACTAGCTATGTTGTTGGGCTTGTCCCAGGTGTTAGGCTCACTTGATCCACACTCGCTTATCCAATGCCTGTCTGTATTACGCTCATTTGGATCTGGAGTTTGCACAGATCCTTCTGGATGCTCCCCATCATCTGCATGTATTGCTTCTCAAACTGCTACAGAACTTCTGTCATTGTATCCCTAACTTTGTCACCATTCTCATCGACATCGCTTTGGATCATTCTATCAATATTGTTATCACTCAAGAAAAATTTTTAAATTGTTCACATCAGTTCGTTTGTTTGTCAAAGGTTGTTACTGAAAAGGAGACAAAGGGTTTTGTTTACAATCTGCATGTATTAATGGAAAGTTGATTGCTGGGTCAAATGCAAAAGCAATTTTATATCTTTATCTGCAGCGAGTATCATTTCTTATTCAATTGGTTATGCAACTAGGTTGAAGCTCCTTTTGGAAAAATTACAGTTAGACAACCAACTTCCATTAACAAGCATGCCTGTACTACTATCACCAGAGGTTCCTGGTGATATGAAGCATCCTGTGTTTAAATTAACCTTCACAATATCAAATGACAATGCTGATGGAACTTGAGTGTATCCCTACATTGGCATCCGGGTAACTCAAAATTGTTGGCGTGCAAACATTCACAAGCTATTTTGGAATGGGTTTTACATAAGATAGAAGAAAAGGCAGAAGTAATTTTAGATGAAAGAGCTGAACATGCCAGGATGATTGAGTCCTATATTGTAATAGAACAGAAGCTGCGCCAATCTATGACTGATCAAGGAAATTTAGAAAACTCTATAATGCATCTGAAGGCTGACTTGCGGAAGAGAGAGCGGGAATACAGTATCGCCCTAAAATAAATCCAGGACCTTCAAGCCCAGGTTGCAGTGCTTTTAAAAGAATGCGGAGACATTCAACTTCGATTTGGTATTAGTGAAGGTGTTTCTAAAGATGATGCTATTATTAATGCTGTTCCTCAGGCCCACAATGAAACTGCAGTTGACAAAGTGATTTCTGATAGGCTTTTAACATTCAAGGATATTCATGGAATGGTGGAACAAAATTGTCAGCTTCGTAGCTTAGTGCGTACTCTTGCCCATCAGAATGAACAAAGAGAATAAGAGATCAAGGAGGCATTTGACTTTGAACTTAAGAAGCGTACCAATGATTCAGCCTCCAAAGTTGTTGTCATTTTGAAAAAAGTTTGAAGAGCAATCGAGTATGATTGAGTCACTCCAGGGCACTGTTGGAATGTATAAAAGGCTTTATGGGGAAGAGATCAGAAATCGATCTTTCTTTCAGTATCCTACGGAAGGTTCTCCAGGTGAGGGCAGGAATGATCTTCGGAAGCTTTTGGAAATTTCTCAGGAAACTACTGTATGTTAGAGCCTGAATTTCTTCCAAACGAGCAAGCTGTTTCAAATAGTTTAGCAGTTTCGTAGTGCGCTACGAAACTGCTGTAGATGATGTTTTAAAAAAAAAACGCAGACAGACAGTTGATTTCATGAGCGGGAGTTTTTGAAATGGCACACCTGTCCATCACCACAGCCTACAGCATATCCAACACGTGGCCACGTTCCATTCTTGGGTTATTAAAGACTTAAAGTACATGCTGCTGCATACTCGGTGATGGGGAACCAGAACCGAAAATTTAGGGATATTCTCAGCCAACACGGAGCAGATCAAAGCCTTCAGTATCCAAAGCCAACATGGGACATTAATTTCTCATCTCATGCCATCTCAACCAAACGAAAAGGAAACTAGGTGTCAAAGCTGCAAGGAGGAATCATTCTACGAAGGAGATAGAGTTAGAGTTATAATTAAATTAGAACTCTTTAGAACTTCAGTTAGTGGTTATTGTATTAAATAGTTTGTTGAAAAGCAGATAGGTGTCATTAGTGGCAGTCATCGAGCTCCCCTCATGCTGGAGGAGGAAGCTCCAAGTAGTTAGAATCACGTTCTATATATAGCGGAATCATCTATGTAATAGGGGTTGGATATTTTGAGAAACAGAGTATTGCTTTGGCTTGTGTAAAAACCCAGTTTAGTAATATAATTTGTTGCTTATCTTCTCAGGATTCTTACAGTGTTTCAAATGCTCAAGATATGTGGTTTTGCTTTATGTTTAATGTTTTTACAGTTGTATGAATACACAATCACTCAGAATTCACTTATGCTGCTCTGATTTCCTGTGTGTATTTGTAAACTGAGGTTTCTATGAGATGTTGTTTTGAGTATTTAAACATTACATGCCCTGACTTCTATGCATGAGCAGTGTTATAGCTTACTGAATATGATCAACTCCATAAGCCCAATGGAAGTCTTTGTATTGTCTGTCCAGCCAAAATGTTTATTAAATGTACTTTACAAGAGTTAGCCCTCTTATCAACAATCAAAATCAATAACTTTTTTTTGAGAGAGCCCTCTCAGGCTAGGGAGGCTAATCCTTAGTCAAAAGATTGGTCTGAAACAGTTACACAGAGTCTACCTGATCAGCAGCCCTTCAGTGCTTGATTTTTTGATAATAGATAGGGACCCCCCCTTCAAGATGTGGAATCTTATTATCAAATTCATGAATTTTTTTTGCATGATTGAATTTGACCAAACAGTCAAGTTGCAACTCAACAATATTGTCCGTCTTGGAAGATTCAAGAAATATTATATCTCTAGAAAATATAAACTTCTTATTTACCTTATCATAGAGACGATATGCTTTGGTGGTATTTGAGTACCCCAAGAAGAACACTTTCAAATCCTTGCATGGATTTTGTTTCTTTGTTCCTTAGGAATTAATGCATAACAAGTAAAACCAAATATCCTGAGATGCCTTACCGAAGGAATGTGGCTGTACCACATTTAATAAGAAGTCTTGTTTCTGAGAGCACGAGGTGGATATCTATTTTTAATATATAATGCATCAACCCAAAACATCAGCTTTACATTTTTGAAAAACAACCTTGAATGAACCATATTTAAGATTGCCATGTTCATTCTTTTAGCTACACAATTTTGTTGAGGATTGTATGACACAGTTGTTTGATGTTGAATTCCATGTTGGCAAAGATAGTTATTAAATTATTTTGAAGTATATTGTTCATTAGGGGAATTCTGAGGTCTAAAATGGACATCTAAAAGAAAATAATAAAACAATAGTTAAAATAATAAAATAAGAGATGGATTTTTAAAGAAAAACAAGGGAAGTAGTTGCAAAGTAGCTAGTCTCACCTTTTAAATTGGTAGAGTAAGTCAACTTGTGTGAGCATACACACGAAAAATTTAAGAGTTATATATATATATATATATATATAGTGTTATTTGTATTGGTGTAACCATTGTTTATTAGATTGTGATCCACATATTTGTGATGAGTTATGTCCTTTTTATAACCATCCTTTGAATAAAAAATTGCATATTTTGTGATCTTGTTACTCTTTATATATATATTAGAGGCAATGAACTCCCTGCTCCGTGGCTTAATATTTACGTTAAATAATAGCCTTTCACGGTGGTTGTGGAATATGATTTCATGTTAAGTGACATTCACGACTCGCTTGTGACATCAAGGTACAAACTGCGATTAAAGAGCTTTGTGGGCCCAATGTCTGGACTGATTAGTCAATTATTTGGGCAACATTTTGTATCAATTGTCATATTTGTTGTGGCTCTTGGCTCGGTTGATTTGTCTAATGGTTTTTTGGTGTATAAAGGTTGTTAATGGTTTATTACGCTAACTACTCAACTCAACATATAGTGTTTGAACTTCAATTTTTCCTAATTGATTTAAGACATACCAACCCTCATCAAATGGTATTTAAAAACAAAGAGCCAGATGAATGGACCGACCTCACCTTGTGTTCACATCATAACTTCCTTGTCTTTATACACAACACCAAATAATTAGCAAGTTGAAGGCTCTTTACTTATACTTCATTATTTAAGTTTTAAAAATATTTTAAAGGATTATTCATGTTAATATACTCATCATTGTGTTGGATTCTTGCTAGATGAATGAAATTTTCATTATTTTTTCCTTTTGGAAATTGGTCTTTGTGGGGGTTTTACTAGATAAATTTATGATAATTATTTAAGTTACATGCATTTTTGGGGTGCCTGCAAATATAGGTTGTGACAATAACAATTAAAATTTGAATTATAAAGGGCCATGGATGAAATGGACAAAATAATATTACAAATATAAGAAGCTTGACCACAAACACAACAAAATTTTCATCCAAAAAATGTTCTACCCACCTCCCTGGAGCCCTTATCCTATATATTTAGCATGTGCATTGCCATAAATACACTTATAGAAAAAAGACTACTTGATGAAACATGATAAAACAAAGAACTACATTAAAATTGACCCTTGAGGGGCTGCCTCTTTACGACCAATTTAACTGTCCATAATATGTTAGGTGGATTGCATGTCATCCACATCCACTGATGACCCTGCAATATCCTCTCCCATAGCATACTTCCAATTTGCATTTAATGAAGCGAGATGTTCAAAGGCTTCTTCCTCAACTTGAGATGAGCATTAATGCATGCATGGGAGTGCTCAACATTGAAGATGAGATGCAAGGAGTCCAATATTTTTTCCAATTCCTCAGACAAGTCATACCTCTCCTGGTGACTATAAATTCCTTGTTTTCTCTATATATTTACAATCGATGAGCAAAGACTCGCATGATGGTCGCAAACTTGAGTCTCTACCAAAACTTCATTACTCCCAATCATCCTACCATGGTGACCATCTTTTAGAATAATTTGACAAATCATTCTGAACCTCTGGAATCTGGTGCTCACAACTCCATGTGCCTCTCCTCACATCAGATAAGGTGCACATAACATGATGACCATACTGGCTATGATTACTAGCCATGGCTAGGTGTTCTGCATAGACTGGCATCCAGCATTTATGAAGACTCCCCAATCAAGCCCCCATGAAAATGTCCTATTGAGTAAATTTTGTGGTCATGTTCAGAATCCAACTACTCCAATTCTAGGGTAATAACCTATGTCACTTGGTACGACGAAAACACTTGATTAAATTCGAAGTTTGCCGAATTTTATTTCTAGTCGAATTTATTCAATCAAGTTTGAAAATCTCAACCTAAATAAGCCAAACACGAACATTAATAATTTCATAAAATTTGTCTAAAATTCTATTGAAATTCATCTAAAATTATATTGAAATTCATTTAAAGTTCATTATGAAATAACTGGAAATTAAAAGAAGTTCGTAAGAAAGGAAATAAAAAAATAATAAACCCCTAAAGGCTAAAACCTACTCACTTACAAAAAAGATTCCAAGTTGTCTGCACTAGCAGAATGTTATCTAAATGTCAATCTTGATAACTAGGGAGAGACCAATATGGGTTAAGATAGTTTTGGGAGGATGCTAGGAGTTGTGTTGTTAATTTACATATAATGATATTTTTATCTATATTTTAACAATATTTTTCATTTCTATTTGTTTACCCTTTTCTTCACAATTTTGATATGTTAATTTTTTTTTTATTACATACACACTTAAATTATATTAAATTTAAATATTTATAAATAATTATAATATAGTGTAATTATGCCAATAAAAATATAAAATTTAAATTATGAATTGAAACATATGTAGATTAAAAAATTTTTAATATTAAATTTTACTGTTATTTATTATTTTAAATATATAGATTATATATTTAAATTTTATTATATCATATAAACACTTAAATTATCTATATTTATATAATTATAAAGAGTATTATTTCATAAAATATAAAGTTAAATATATAATAAAACATTATATATGTTAAAAACCATTTTAATCTTTAAAATTTTGTTGTCGTTTATTATTTTTATAATATGTGTGGTGTTGTGTGTGTGTGTGTTTAATTTTTTTATTTATATCACAAATTTAAATTATATAAATATATTTCAGATTCTGGGTGTACAAGCGATGTTCAAAGATAACAATGGCATCCATGACAGCTTGGTCTAGCGCATTTGATGACAGTGCAACCCACCTGCCATCACCACATGACCCATTCAGTACATGATCCAGGGTGGATGGATGACAATGAATTATAATTCAATGTTGATTGGGGAAGTGGAGCATAGTTTTATTCTGTAGGTGGTTGTTCAAACTGTGATTTGTATAATTGAGAGAGGAGCAGAGGTTAGTGGTGACAGAAGTCATGGTCATCCCAGGAGAGGGGGGAAAGGAAGAGGTTTTCAACCTCCTCCTCCCTAGTATGGTCTAGGAGTGGAACCTTCTACAAGGCATTAGGAGAATGATTGCTAAAATGGAAGTAGAGGAGATAGGAAACACATGGGATGATCACTAGGAACTGAGGAACTTGCTTGAATGACACTTGAGGGACCAAGAAGAAGTTCTGCATGTGGTGGAGGACCAAATCACTAGTTTATATTTTCATATTGTCTAGGCCAGGTCAACATTGCATGTTCTAGTTGGTGGTGTGGGAATTCAATTCCCTCCACCACCCTTGCCTCCCACACCCTCCAATTCCTTGAATAGATTAGTCTCTTCTTTTGCGAATCCCCTGGATTTGATCTCTAAAGGGGAGAAACTACCTAATCTTGAAAATATAGGGTCTACATGAAGGGGGGAGAAGACCTCTGAAAAACCAAGTCCATTGGGCAACAATGTGAAGGAGCGTGCCACTAGTAATAGGGAAGTAGCGAAAGACAAACATAATGAAGAAACATTATAAAAATATACAAACACCAACATTAGAGGGGTGCTAATTGAGTGGGAAAGTCCATCGTGACTTACGTAAGGTCAAAATGATCCTTTCAGTTAATTCTCAACATGGCTAGGAACATTATCATGAATCAAGACAAGCTTTTTTAATTTTTGTTTCTTTTTGCATGATAGTTTGGTTTTTTGTTGTTATGAACTGGTTTCATGACACTCTGGGAGACCATCTGGTTTCCCATCTATGGGTAGATGGTCATCCCTAGGCTTTGCATAATGCAAGTTCCAAGTTAGACAAGATTTTTTTTCTTGAATATTCTCAATCCGGACATGGTTTGTCGACGACTCTACATTCTTGTACTTTATGTAAATTTCTAGTGATCTAAAGAAATATTACTTACAACTTTTTTTTTTTAATATAAACTTACATATTTATAAACAATTATAATAGAAGAATAATATTTCAATAAAGTATAAATGTTAAATATATACATTATCATGAATCAAGACAAGATTTTTCAATTTTTGTTGCTTTTTGCATGATAGTTTGGTTTTTTGTTGTTATGAACTCGTTTCATGACACTCAAGGAGACCAGTTGGTTTCCCATCTATGTGCAGATGGTCATCCCTATGCTTTGCATAGTGTAAGTTCCAAGTTAGATAGGCATTTTTGTTTTTTGAATATGCTCAATTTGGACATGGTTTGTGGACGACTCTACATTCTTGTACTTTATGTAAATTTTTAGTAATCTAATGAAATATTATTTACAACTTTTTTTCTTAATATAAA
>APFE030427792.1:1881-26430 GCA_000404065.3 Pinus taeda
TGTATCCTCATAATGTGTTATCAATTCTTCCGTAAAAATTGCCCAAGTGATAATTTGTTTACAAGAGAAAAGCCATTGATACCATACAAATTGATTTGGTTCCAAATATAAAGTTGCAATACATACCTTTTGTGTGTTTTGCACATTATTGAGATCAAAAATTTGCTCCATCTGTAATATCCATGTTGCGGGATCCTTGCCACCAAACTTCCTCATATCGATTTTTGGAATATGATGGATCTTCGATCCAACATTAGAGTTTATGAAATCATGATTAAATTTTCTTTTGTTCTCATCATGAGTTTCCTTTACTACCCTTTCACCATTAGTAAGTATTTCTTGTACAAAATTTGTCAAATTTGTCTTCAAATTTTCCATGCCTATCTTCAAATTTATCTTCAAATCTATCTTCAAATCATCCATCTTAGCTTCCATGTCATTCATATTAGCTTCTACATCTTTCTTTAAAACATCCATATTAGATTCTGTCACTTTTTGTGCGAGTGATATTTGTTGCACTTGGTCTCATAATTTTGATATATCATGTTGCATTTCTTTCTCTTCTTCATTAGTCATGCTAGAGCTTTTAGGTTGCTTACTAGGTGTTTGAATTTTCTTTCCTCGGGGCATCAGTTACTAATAATAATGCTCTCCTATGCCCTTTGAATTCCTTCAAAATAATTTTTCAAACCAAGCTTAAGCAAAAATTTTAAAAAATCTACACACCTTTTTTCACTTTGTAGGAGCTTGATATTGCCTCTGATGTATCTCTGTAATTTCGGATCATCCAATTCTGAAATTAAAACTTGTAGTAGCCCTCTGTGTCCTCTTTCCAATTCCACCAGTCTAATCGAATTTAGATTCTCCAAGATAGAGTTATGCACAATCTCCCAAGATGACGTGATTATAGACCTTTTCAGAAGAGCGAACTTGTAGGAAGTGCCACGTGTCACTGTTTCAACCTTAGGATCTGAAAAATATATACAAGAAATTACATTCCGTCCTCTTTTTGTAACTTCTTACGAAATTTCAATCTAATACTGAAAACAAAAGTTATGACTATTTTCCCCAGGTCACCTGTTTGGAATGTAATTTGGGAGTCTGCAAAAATGTCAACTTCCTTAGATCATATCTCCACAAATATAGCGCAAAAAGCTCTGAAATTTGGACTTGTGGTTCAGAATGATTTCAGCCCAAATAAGTTTTGTTTTTAGCATCTGAAACATCACAGAAAAAATTTATAGCACAAATGCCACGATGACTTGTTTGGATCAGTGAAACCCTAGAATTCAAAGCTCTGATACCAAATGTTATGAAACCAGCTCACAAAAAGATAGAAAAGATAGATCAATGCCTTAGAATTCAGCCTCTTCGAGGGGGAAATCTCCTTTACATTACACAAATGAATGATTTTTTTATGATTCAAATGACAAATCCTCCTTTCTATATATAGGAGTCTAAGGAGTCACAAATACTATAACATAGAGATAAAGTCAAATTTTCTTTTGTCGTAAGGCCTTTCACGTCAAACTTACGAGTTGAAAATGGACAGGAATGGTGATTAAATTTGATTCTCTAATCAAGGGAAATGTTTGAAAATTAGGATGGCCATGTGGGATAGGGATGTTGGATACTTTTCTTGTCAAATTTTTTGCTTGATGTATATACCTAGGGTTATAATTTTTTTTTCAAGTACAAATTAACATGATAACAACATGTGTAGAATTGAGACTTCTGTGATTTGTCATAGTTTTAAGGAGAGCTTCAGCGTAAATCACATGAGAAAGATTTCAGCAACGCGTTTCGAACCAACCAATGTGGTTCATCATCAGGACAAGTTGAAAATACAGATCTAGCTCAACGTTTTAAATAGTCCAGGTAGAGACTCCAACGACTAAAACACTCCAACGGTTACTTTTCCATTCACAAACCCCAGTCAAACTTCCTCTTATTAATTTAATAATATTAAATTCGGAGCTAGGTTAATCTCGCAGAAATAATTTATTTATTTAATTTCAAATTTTACCTCATTAAAATATATATATATATATATATATATGTTAATATTTATTTAATTAATTAAATTTAACTAAATTATATATGTATAGGATCCTATTTATTGTTATTAATGATTAACTTATAATTAATTTTATAGAAGATTGTTAAAATGGGTCAAAATAAAATTAATTTGTTAATTTATTAAATTAATAATGAGTTTTGTATATGTGTAAACTATTAATATGTAAAATCTATACTTTAAGAATAATTAGTTAGTTAATTTATGTTAATATATAAATGCCCTAAATAAGAATACGAGGGGTTATATGTGTTAATTTGTAAGGAAAAAGGTTAAATTAGGGTAATTATATATAAATTAATTTTTAATGTTAAAAGTAATAAAGTATAGATATAATATAATTATAATATTAGAAATAAATAATAATTAATAAATATATTTAGATTGGTCTAAAGAACCCTAAATAACACTACTATGCTATGGTTATACTACCACTTAATTAAATAAATATTATCAGAACTAAATGCTTATGACATACAAGACTGTTAATTGCTATGTCAATTGTTTTAATATTGTTATTAATAATATAAGTAATAATTTATGCTCTATTTTGATAATTTCTCCATAAAATTGAGATATCGCTCAGGAGGAGGAAAATACCTCAACGATAAGCGAAAACCAGACCCTTGAGAACAAAATCACACACAAAGAAAGAACCCGGACGAACCGAGGAGGAAGAAAACTTAAGACGACAACGCTGGGATCCAATTTCTACTAACCTTCCACCCATCATCTCTGTTGAGATGATGGGTCTTCGCTCAATTTCGATAGCTTCCTTAACTGCGATTATGAAACCGATCCCCCTAGCAATGACTTTGGCCTTTCTTATGCAGGACATGATTGCTTAGTTTTGTCCACATGCCTGTTAGAGCTGAGGACTTTATTCTACATGCCCGGTCCGCTGCATGCTCACCAATTCTTGCTGGATGGAGGCGCCCTGTTTCACTTATAAGGGTCCACAAGAGCAAGAATCAAATAGACCCCTTTCATGTCTTTAGGGTCGACTGGATCCTTTACTGACCTCAGGGAGTTACGAATGGTTCTGAGAGGCCTGAAGGTTGAGGGGATATCAAACCTTCTAAGGATCCGAGCTATCCGATCCGTGGTTCCTTGGATATATGGCATATGGACACCTGGATGGCGTTCCTTAGGCTCTTTTTTACTAAAAGCATTTTTGGAGGCAGTAAGGAAAGCCTTCTGACCAAGGTGCCTGCTATATCCGTTCTCCACAAAGACATCGAGGAGGTGGTTTCTCTCCCTAACCAGGTTAATTGATTTTTTGAACAGCAAGAACAGGCAGCATATAGAGGAGTTAGAGATTTAGGATAGGACAGCCACTATTATTGAAATAAAGAAAGTTCTTACTAAAAGGAAATTAATGCTTAATCTGGAGAAAAGATGTTAGAGTATTCATACAGACATAGATAGCTTCATGTTGAAATATGGTATTTTGAAAGAGAAAGGCCTTCCTAGCCCACTGGTTATACATGATAAGTTAATGGCACAGGAAGACTATATTGAAAGATTAAATAAAGAGGCCAGGATTCAAGCAAGTTCTTTAGGAGTGAAAGCATTACCTACATGAAAGGTACTTTATGATAGCCTAGAGAATTTATTCTACATAGAACATGAAGTAAAACATCTATTCACCAGCAAGCCCAATTTTTCTAAGTACACAAAGCTGATGAAGTTTACAGGAATATGATCAGCATGAAATTACTAGATAACGAATGGTGGACCATTTTGACTGATTTACTATGAAGTTATTATAGTAAATCTGTGGAGTAAAAAAAATGTTTACTATGGTAAAGTCTGGTAATACAGGTAAAGAGTATCAGTAGGTGAAGATAAGAGTAAATTCCAGCACACAACTACCAAGGTAACTGCAAGAGGCAAATCCGAGTTCTAATATCCAACACATTCATAAATAAAGGTACAACAAACAATTTGTTTTCCATCTATCTCTATCTTCGTGTGGAAGATAACTTTTGTTTCCTAGAATAAATCTCATATAATTATGATATAATTTGTATTAATTTTTGTATAAATACTTCACAAATTGAAGTAATTCTGGTGGATTAAAAAACATTTCTATAGACTTTATGTTTTGAGCTAAAGTAGCTATTGTAATCAAGGTTGGATTGGTTTACTAGATTGGATAAAGCTGAGGACATTCACTCGATTCATGTGCACTGTGGGAACCAAATAAGTATCATTTCTCTAAGTTTTAATATTGTTTTCATTTATGTTATGAAATATCATATGTGTTTTCTTATAATTCTTAAAAGCAAACAAGGAATAATATCACCAGAATTAGCTTAAGTGCTCTCTGTTTTAATTTTTTTCTTATCTAATGTTTTCTACTAAATTTCTTAAGTCCGAGAATTCTTAGTTGCTCCCTTACATCTGTAATTAATTCCCTCTATTGGCCCTTAGTATAGGATTCTTAATTTCCCTTGCTATTTTCCAAACCTCCCTTCTTCATCTTAATCCTTGTTAAGGATTCTTCACTGCCCTTGGCCCTGGTTAAGATTTTCATCCATTGAAACCTTTAGATTTGTCCTTGCTATGCTAGCTTGCCTTGTGAACTCTTACCTCGGTGATTAATCATATCTTGTTAAACCTTTCCTACTTGACTGCATAGCCCAATGGCCTGAATACCTGCTCTACTCGTCTGTTTCCTTAATTCCACCAAACAAATCAAAACAAATTCCTTAAGCATTAATAACGAGCCTAATATCATATCAAAATAATGCTAAATTATAAAGAGAGATTGTTCTCTGGACTTAAGTTGGCTAGAACCTAAGTCTAAAAGATTGGTTTGTGGTTACCTCAGACTATTCCTTCTTTGATAACTTCTAAGGAAGAAATATGAGTGGTAACATAGTGGCAACGATACTGGGGATCGAACAAATCCTTAGTTGAAGTAAACCATTAAGAAACCTAAAGTTTAATTTTAAAGCATCTCAAATAATTATTAGAAGTTATTTTGAACATTCATAAAAGAATAGCATTCAAAGACTCAAAATCTGGCTTCAGGAAGAACTCATTACACCAGGGCTAACCCTGATCCAAATCCTCTCCCTGTGTTTGAAAATCCCAACTTGATTCTGAGAATCATCAGAAGACAAGAGAGTTCAGTCAGCCCTACACCTTTGTTTAGATCACATTCATGCCCTATTGAGTGGCTTTTCTTAGAAGACCTTCCTTTTGACGAATATTTAGAAACTTCTCTGTTTAGAACTACATCTGATAGTGAACTATTGGACTTAGTCCCAGATCCAAAATTCATTAGAGAACTTGAAATCCAATGAGCTAACTTGTCAATTGATCGAAATCTACAGAACTCCCCTTAGTCATCCCTTACCACTGATAGAGCCCCTAAACTTTTTGAGACAGATTCATTATATTTTAGTTCATCATTATTCCCTCACCCTTATGAAGTCCAATCCACCCCCCCATTCATTCCTTCACTTCCACTTCAACCAATCACTACTCAACACCTTACCACTACCTCTAGTTCTTCCACCATAACCCAAGCACCCCCTGTTACCCCATCTCTAGTTCCCACTCCTACCCAACCTAGAATCATGGCCAACAGATATGCTCCCCTTGTGATGCCTACTCCCCAAGGTGCAATGTCATAGGACTATCAGAGTAAAATTGTTACCTTTGATGGCACTGGAACATACACAACACAATAGCACACTAGGAAAATGACAGATTACTTTGAAATTTATGAGATTGACATAGCAGATGTCCATATGAGAATCGTTTTCCAAACTCTAGTTGGAGAAGTGAGAACATGGTTTAGATCTCTCCAACCTCAGAGCATAGATACTTTAGAAGTCCTTTGCCAGCAATTCTTGAATAGGTGGGAGAAGAAGAAGAACCCCCTCCAAATTTTATCTGAATATGAAAACCTTAAAAGGGGACCAAATTAAACTATTCAGGACTATTGCAGTAGGTTTAATAATGTATATAATGCCATTCCAATTGAACTTAGACCTCAACCTAGCTTAGCCCTGATCAAATTTCCAGATGGATTTGATACAGATATGGCTTTTCAATTAAGAGAAAGAAAACCCCCCCCCCCCCCCACTCTGGAAGAAATGCAAAGTGTAGCAGTAAGCATTGAAGCTAACCTACTTGCCAAAAGAGCCAGAGCTAGAAATGAGAGCAAAGTACCCTTGAAAGAGGAAACTTCACCCTTTGACCAAAAAATGGATGCTTTGTCCAAAGGAATGGAAAGATTGATGGACATAATCGAAAACATTGAAAGAAAACCTCACTGGGATAACCAACAAGCTCCTCAAGCAAGAAATCCAAACTTTAGGAAAAACCAAAACCAAAATGCTAGAAAGAATATTCCTGACGAGAATATCATACCACCTTTCGAAGAAAACTATGCAGAGGTCTAACACTTAGAAGATCCTGAACAAGACACTCAAATTAATTTGATCAGTCTAGATGATGAGGAAAATGTTTTCCTAACTCAGGATGACCAAAAATCACACATGCTTCAACAATTCCAAACCCAAACAGGAGAATCATTTGATTTCAAACAGGGGAATGACTCTGCTATTTTTGAGGTACATAAACAGTAAAATTTAAGAAGCAGAAGAAACACTGATGCTCTGAAGAAAAACAAGAAAATAGTTCACGATCAGTCTAAGAAAAGAAAAATAGCTCCAGTGACAAAAACTCTTCAAATCCTTTCTAAATCAAATCAAAATCCCCCCAGCCCCATGATTGAAGACATAACTAATAATCAGCCCACTAATGAACAACATTCCACTTCATCTCCCCCCAAGGAAATAGTGGGAATATCTTCACAAATTATATGAGAAAACCCAATAATGAATGCTCCAAACCTTGAAAAGGAAGAAAACACTGCTGCCAAAGTTTCAAATGTTCAAATAGATAAGGCACCTTTATCCTTCAATCTGGGGGCAGAGGTGGCCAAACTTAAAATTTCAGTTCCTTTAACAGAACTGGTTAAACATGATACTTACAGGTCTCAGATAAGAAAATCATTAAATTTTGTTGAAAATGAATATTCTATAGACCTCTTTGATGACCAACCTGAGTTAATTTTTGGCCTTGATGTAAATGGGAAACCAATGGAAGGAGGGATACCACCCTTCTATGTCAACCTCAACATCCACGACAAAATCTTACATAATGCCATGTTTGACTCTGGTGCTTCACATAATCTCATGCCCAAGTCCGTTATGGAGAAACTTAACTTAGACATCACTAGGCCTTATAGAGATTTATGTTCCTTTGATTCAAGTCAGGTTAGGTGTTTAGGGCTTATAAAAGATTTGTGTGTTTCTCTAGTTCAGTACGCCGCCAAAACTATACTCATGGACAATGTTGTTGCTGATATACCTCCTAAGTATGGAATGCTATTGTCCAGATACTTAGGGTGCCAAACTCTAGGGTTCCATGCAACTTGATATGCCTTATGCTACTATTTCAGTCTTTGGACATCCCAAGAAAATATATAGAGAAACTTTGATGAAGTATGTAGTGAGTAGTCAGGAGAGACCTCAAAGCTTTCCTATATATTCAGTACATTCTGACATGGATTATTTTATTCTTTGTAATGCTGAAACAAGACATGAAGATGATTCGAATAACATTATAATAGAACCAAAAGAAATTGCAGTACTAAAAGAAAATTCAAGTGTTCAAATTCATGAGAGACCAAAAGACAAAGAAAACCTAGATGTCGTAGTTGAGAAAGAAACTACCACTCTAGATACAAATTATGAGCATGAAATATTATGGCATCTAGAATTTGATAGTTTAGTAAATAAGATAGGTGCAAGAGTAGGTGTATGGATTTATAACTTAAAGAATGATCATACGGAAGGTCATGCATATAGGTTAAATTTCAAATGCGCAAACAATATGAAAGAATATGAAGCACTCCTATTAGGTCTTAAACTGGTTAAAGGGTTAGGAGCTATAAGGGTATCAATTATGGGAGATTCTAAATTGATAGTTAAACAAATTAATGGTGTTTACCTAACTAGAGACCCTAGAGTAGGATTTTATAAAGGTACAGTTGTATAAATCCTTAACACTTTTTTAGAAACCAAGCTTGCTGCTATCCCCAGAAAATATAACATGCAAGCTCATAGTTTGGCCATGTTTGCTAGTACTTGTAAGTTGCCCTTTCAGCCCAACCATCAGTACACTATTGAGGTTAGACACACACCAACTATACCTAAAAACTTAAAGAATTGGAGAGTATTTGAAAATGATAAGCAAATTAACAATTTTTTGACATTAGATGAAGAATTTTCTAATGTTAACATATATACAGACATAGCTTCAGATTTTGATCATACTAATGAAATAGAAATTAACAAATCAGAAGAAGATTCAATAGACAGACTTCATCCTACAAAATTCACAAAATCCGATATTCGAGATTTAAAACAAATGGAAATTGATGAAGTAATTGATGATGGAACTGAAGTCATAAATCTCAAAGACAATTTCTTACCCAAGGGATTAACTCCTTTGGAGGACTTATTTGACTCAAATGATATTCCTAAAAAGCCTAAGATGGAACCCTTGAAATTAGACATTGAGGAATGTAATATAGGTTCTAAAAATACCCCAAATTTATAAAACTCTCAAAGTCATTACCTCCCAATGAAAAACTAAAATATATGGAACTTATGAAGGAATTCCATGATGTTTTTTCCTAGAGTTATGAGGACTTAAAATCCTATGATACCAATATAATACAACACACTATCCCTTTAAGAGAAGATGAGAAGCCCTTTAGACAGAAGATTAGAAGAATTAACCCTGTTCTACTACCTTCCATCGAAAAGGAAATTAAACGGATGTATGAAGCTAAGATTATTGCACCCATTAGGTTTTTAGATTGGGTATCTAATCTTGTCCCTACAAGAAAGAAAACTGGTGAAATAAGACTTTGTGTTGACCTTAGGAATTTAAATAAAGTTTCACTCAAAGATAACTATCCCCTACCTAAAATGGATCACATATTACATAGGGTAGTAGCTTCCACAAGGATCTCACTCTTAGATGGGTTCTTTTCTTACAACCAAATCCCAGTCCATCCAGATGATCAAGAAAAAACTGCATTCATCACCCCATGGGGCACCTTCATGTATATCAAAATGCCTTTTGGATTGACAAATGCAGGGGCCACCTTTCAAAGAGCAATGGATATTGCCTTTGCTAAACAAATCCACGATTTCCTAGTTATATACCTTGATGATATCACAGTGTTTTCTAGATCAGATCAGCAACACTTAGATCATCTTAGGCAGGTCTTTATTAAATGCAGGAAATATGGCATCTCTCTGAATCCAAAAAAGTCTTTATTTGGTTTGGAAGAATGCAAATTATTAAGTCACATTATCTCCAAAGATGGAATCCGGATTGACCCAACTAGGATTGAAGATATTTTGTGAATACCTCACCCCAGAAACATCAAATAACTTCAGGTAGTTTTAGGAAAAATAAACTTTTTAAGAAGATTCATTTCTAACCTAATTGAACTAACTAGACTGTTAAATAATATGTTGAAGAAAGATTCGGCTATTAAATGGACAGTAGAGGCTAAAAAATCATTTGAAGATATAAAACTAGCCTTGACTCAAACACCAGTCCTCATAAGTCCAATGTTTGATAAGGAATTTATCATTTTTTCTTTTGCATCTGAACATAGTATTGTTGCAGTTTTTCTACAGAAGAACGATCAGGGATTTGAACAACCAATAGCCTTCTTTAGTAAAGCTCTAAGAGATGCACCCTTAAAGTATAACATAATGGAAAACCAAGCTTTTTCTTTGGTAAAAGCTATCAAATATTTCAAATTCTATATCATGTACTCTCACATAGTAGCTTATGTTCCCAATGATGTAGTCAAAGACATTCTAACACAAAATGGAGTTGATGGAAAAATGGGAAAGTGGATAGCTACCATATTAGAGTATGACATAGAGATCAAACCTACAAAATTAATCAAAGGCTAGGGGCTAGCCAAACTTATGGCTGAAACAAATTGCCAAGCCTTGGGTATAAATTTTATTGCAGAACTAGATAATGAAGAGGAGATGGCGACTCCATAGATAATCCAAGCCTTTTCAGATTCCCCCTGGCATGCTGATATAATATACATTCTACAAAATCTACAAGCTCCTCCAGGGTTTTCCAGAACTAAAAATAGGTTTTTGAAAATGAAATCTTTGAGATTCTTCATAATTGATAATACTTTGTTTTGGAAAAATCATGAAGGCATTCTATTAAATTTTTTATTAAAGGAATAATCTGACAAAGTACTCAAAGAATTTCATGCAGGTGATTGTGGGGGCAATCTCTACTGGAAGACAACAACTGATAAAATCGTAAGAGCTGGATTTTACTGGCCAACCTTGTTTTCTGATGTAAAAAAGTTTATGATCTCCTACCACAAGTGTCAGATATTTGAAGGTAAAGGAAAACTTCTGCCTTTACCTTTGAAACCCATTTCTACTGGAAAATCGTTTCAACATTGGGGTCTAGACTTCATTGGTGAAATTCACCCTCCCTCTTTTGCTCAACATAGATGGATACTAACTGCCAAAAATTGCTTTACAAAGTGGATAGAAGCCATTCCCTCCAGAGAAGCTACTGATACTGTCATCATAAGTTTTCTAGAAGCCAACATTCTGTCGAGATTTGGTTGCCCCAACAGAATTATCACAGACAATGCTGTAGCCTTTAAATAAAAAAGGATGATTGATTTCTTCCATTAATACCATATAACCCTTGGTCACTCTACAGATTACTATCCCCAAGGAAATGGACTTGCATAATTCTCCAACAAAAGCTTAATTAATATTATTAAAAAATTGTTGGAAGACAATAAGAAAACCCGGAACAAGAAATTAATAAATGCTTTGTGGGCAGACAGGTTGACCACTAAGAAATCTATTGAAACCATTCCTTATTAGTTATTCTATGGAATGGAGGTTGTTTTTCCTTCATCATTGGGAATTCCAGTAATGAAACTACTCCAGGAATCCCAAGTGGAGCCAAATGATATTTAAAGGAGAATCAACCAGACCATTCATTTCCAGCAAACCAGGGAGGAAGTATACATGAGAGCCCAAGTACTGTAGGAAAAAATAAAAAAAAAATTGAGAAAAGAACTAAGGTAGAAGACTTCTATCTTGGTGATAAAGTGTTAAAGTGGGACTCCAGAAGAGAAGATAAAGGAAAACATCGGAGATTTGACTTCTTGTGAAAAGGTCCATACATTATTTATGCCTTTAGAGGTAACAATGCTTACTTTCTTAAAGAATTGAATGGTGCAAAAGTAGGAGGACCAGTCAATGGTAGAATGTTAAAGCACTATGTCGACCCAAGTTACTAATTCTACCAGTTTTAGTTGTACATATTATATCCTTTGTAATGTTTAGAGTGGATTGGATGGTAAAGTTTTGGAGTTGAACCCTGAAGAGAAGGCCCTAAGCTTCAAAAGTTCCATTGTCTTAAATATCAATAAAAGCAGCAAAATAAAGGAAAAATTGCAAAGTAAAATCAAAATCTTTCAGAAGGCCATTGATCTACAATTCTTGACTTTCCACCAGGGAAAGCCATCCCCAATTGGAGCCACTATTATGTTCCTATACCAATAGGTGTCATAATTTATTATTGACTTAGTTTATCTCTGTAATATGTACATACCTTTGCCTTCTACAAATGTTTTCCATATATGTGAAAAAATTAAAAAAATTAAAAAATGTAAAGAGGGTATGTCCTAAAAGAAAAATCAAAGGACAAAAAGAATGAAAAATGTCAAAAAGATGAAAAATGAACCCCAAAGAAAAAGAAAAAGACCATGAAAGTGTGCAAGTCCAAATGCCACTGCTATTTTACTTTTTATATAAAAAATGATTGTGTGAAACTTGTTACTTATGCCACAATCCATGATAACCAAATAGTTAATCTTGGTTATTTCATGTTTTGAATTTCATGCTTAGAGATAGAGAATAAGATCTGACCAAACTGTTTAATCCTGGCAGATAAGTTGATAGGTAGAGTAAATAAAAGGAGCTCAATAGTTTAATTTGAACCCTTGGATGTAATAAGGATAGACTAGATAGGTTTTCATTGTAAAAGAAAAGAAAAGTTTGATAAGGGTTTGCGAGTTTAAGTGCACCCTAAAAAAAAGTAGAAAAAATGGTAGGATGTGTAGGTGGGTAAGTAGATGAATGGTTGCATAATTGTGTATGATGAATGATTAGTCACAAATCATATCATTTACTTTCATCATCATATTACTTTAAAAGTATGGATAACAATGAGACATTTACAAATTCAAGTGATTAATTTCCTCATTCTTGTTACCCCTAATTTCACTAATTTCCCACAAATAACAATAGAAGTGCCCAAAGCCTTAAGTTAAAGGGGCTCAAAGAATTTTTCTGACTTCTGCAGGGACAGAACTCTCCGCCCAATAACTTATAAGGTCTAAATGCTAAACCCCCTCATCAACATTCACATTCATCTCACCTAAAAATCCCTTTTCCTAAGGTGAAATTACCCTTTACCCATGGAAAGTAAGAAACCTTACCTAAAACCCTTTTGTTTACATAAAAACCCCACAAATGCACCTAAGCCTAAGTTATAATGTTCAAATACAAAAAAGTCAATATATTTCAAAGACATTTTACTTAGCGAATTTTCATTTCGATTTTCATATTAACATCTAACATTATTTATTTAACTCCCTGAAAATACATCCATTTCGCCTATATATTATTAAAATTCTTTATGTTAATATCCCGCCCCAATGGTTTGAAATATAAACCATAATAATAAAATAGTTAGATGGATTAATTAATAGATTTGTGATTAATTAAGAACCATGACCCTCTGCCTCATCAAAAGGGATTAATTAATCGAACAATGATTAATTAACAGAATGCATAAGGAGTTTGGTGTCTGATTGATTGATTGTCTAAGTGAGAAGGTTTATCTCTGCTACTGCACATGTAAATCTATGTAAATTGATAGTACATGTTTAGTATATTTCTGGTTGGTACAAAATTGATTCAGAAGTTTTATGTTTTAGTAGTTTTGAAGGTATACATAGGTTTGGTTAAAGGAAGTAGTGTACACGCGCAGAATGGATCTAGTAAAGTAGCATATACATTTTTATGCATGATTTTTGATGTTGTAGCTGGTTCTAAATGATGATGCATGTTTCTGGGTTTAGCACAGTGTTGTGGTGATAGTGATCTAACTGTTCAGATTAACTGATTATTGGTAGATGCAGTTTGAATGTTCTAATGGGTATAGTATGAAAATTTTATGAAACGAGGCCTTCATTCATATTGTTGTGTACTAGGAGCATCGAGTCTGAAAATTTATGAAACATGGTCCTTGGAAGAGGAGAGAAGGTAGTATCCTTCTATAGGTTGGCGCCTATGTACCAGTAAACACATTGGCTAGTACAAGAGCTAGGGGGTTGCATCTCGCTTCCAGTAGAAGCTGGAAAACAAGAGAAGGTTGTAGCCTTCTATAGGTGGGTGCCTATGTACTGGTTTGAGGCTGCACTAGTACAAGATTGTAAACATACTTTCTTAATATTAAAAGAAGACAGAGACGACAACAACATGTGGTTTTTCTCCTGCATTAGTTTTCCACCTTAAATGTTGGTGTTCATGTGTGTTTCTTATGTGTGATGGTTTATTCTGTTATTAATGCACATGGTTACTGTTTAATGTTTAGTAAAGTACTAATGCACTCATTAAAGATCAACATATGATGAATTAACTAAATCATAAGTTCACAAGATATACATTGTTTTCCTTAAGAATAGTTGTCTGCCCATGCGAGTTCCCTTCACTAAAGTAGTGTATATAAATCTGATTATGGAAATGAAAAAGTTATTGATTTGTAAACATTGATTCACCCCCGCCCCCACCCCCCCCTCATTATTATTACCAACAATTTGTATCAGATCAGGTCCTTTATCATAAGCTTGATCACTTGAAGGAGATATGTAGTATCATTGGGAAAGAAAAAAAATAAAAAATCACCTCAAAAGAAGAAGACATCTCAAAGGAACGGTGACAGTGGGAGAGAAGATTGGCCATTATGTGGAAGCAAATATTCAGATTTAGAATCACCTTATAATGAATATGAACAAGCAAAGTAACTATCAGGTACAAATTTGTTGTCCTCTGGTGATACATTTCTTTGTTCATTTGAAGATAATGAAAGTGACAGTGAAACAACTGAATTTTCTCTTATGGGTGAAAGATAATGAAATCAAATAGAGGCAGAATGTAAAAATCTCACAAACACAATTAGAGATCAAAAAGATATAATTAATAAAAGGGAATGTGCCTACAAAGAAGAAGTTACCAGGTTAAAAGCCCAGTTGGAGGAACGAAAGAAAATAAAGAAGCACTACAAAGAAAAGGAAGATCAAAGTCAAACGTTGTAGCATGAAGTGACATCATTGAGAAATGAAATGAATAAAAAGGACACAAAAAACAAGGAAGTTGTAGAAAGAACCAACTACTGTGAAGGTCTTGAAGTTGTGGTCGATTCTCTAAAATAAGATCTCAAAAATTCAAATAAGAAAAATGAAGAAGTACTCCAAGGATTTGAAGAAAAAGAAAATGAAGTGCTCGAATTAATGAAACAAGTGGAAGAAGGAAGAAACATTGAAGAAATCGTGAAGAAGTGGTATCTCGAAAAGGAAGAGCAATATCACGTTGAGGAAAAATATCCTAAAAGGTAAATTAGAAGAAAATGATAAACTTTTACGATTTCAAGATAGTACTAATATTTTCGATGATATTCTTAGTAGTCAAAGGTCTCCTACCATCAAATGTGATTTTGGTTTTCATGAAATTGTTAAAGGTGAATCTAGCTCACAATCTAAAGAAAGGAACTCTAGTGAAAAATGTGAAATGCTCAACAATGAGATAAGAGGTCAACCCCATCAACAACCAAGGAAAGAAAGTCTTCAAATAAAATCATTTACTCCTAACCATGGAAGTGCTAATAGATTCTTTCCTTTTATGAATAATGTTGAATGTTTTATATGGCATAATTTTGGACATGTTGTAGCAAGATGCAAAAGTGGAATGGTTCAAGCTAATAAAAATCACACAGAAAGATCATCATCTTCCAGGCACTTTAAGGGATATTGTTTTTCTTGAAATATGTTTGGTCACAATGCCATTAACTGGTACAGAAGGAATATGAAACATATAATATGCTATGCTTGTAAGAAGTTTGGGAATATAACAAAAGAATGCAGGAGAAAATTTTGGCCAACATACCAAAAGGAGAAAAAATCATCGCACTTCAAGTTATGGAAAAAGATGGAAGTACAACCAAAAATATGTGGCATAGCTCAATATGAAGATAGAATAGACTCAAGAGGAACTAAAAGTATGAAATTTCAATGTTCCAATTCTCATACGCAGTTATCATGAAGACAAGTCACATATATATACGAGTTCGAAGCTGCACAGTCACATATATGTTGGTTTGATGAAGAAGTAGTGGGATAGACTAAGAAAAATGATCTGATATGGTTCACACAATTATCAATTATCTTTTCTTTCTTGATGATTGATGAATATAATTTGTGGATGTTATTTGGAATGGATTTTGATCCTCATAAGTTGTTGATGACTTCATGTATAACTATTTGATGATGATGCCTTGATGATTATTACTAATACATGCAATGATCAGATCTGACAGTGAACATTTGGAACAGGTTCTGGGGGAGAATATGATATGATTACATTGTTGGAATTATGCTTAGAAGTCACTAGTACATATAGATTCTTATCAATGGTGATGCTTATGTTGTTAAGTGTTTAAATGTTACATCATGCTATGTTGCAGTCATGGGTTGCCTATGATGAAATCACAGATGATACTTATATTGCTTGAGCCACATAGTTGTTATTTAGATAAGATTTATGGATGATTGTGGATGACTCTTTTGATGATGCATATAGTACATATGTTATGTTGCTTACATGGTGATCTTGATAAGGTCAAGGAGAAGAACAAAGTTTGAGTACACAACTTCATTATTTGATGATGATATGTGTCACTCATTTCTTTTATGCTACTGTCATCATGCCTTCAAAGATGCATGAAGTTAATATGGTGCATGATTCCTATAGTTCTTTGCTCTCACATGGTATAATGGTTAAGGATTGCTGCTATTGATGGCATCAAAAAATCTTGACAAATGACTATGAGCTCATGGTTTGCTAGATACTTATTGCTATCTCTTTCATCGATTCAAATTATGTTGGATACATGGATGATTAATTAAGTTTCATATTGATAAATATAGGTGTTGATGATTATCATGGTCTTGTTGAGATATTCGTTCTTTCTTATAAATTTCATGTATATAATTTGACATAAAGGTCATATAAAGGCCCATGATGTAATATTATGTCTATGTCTGCCATAGTCTTGTAATGAGTCTTTTTTGGTCATATGATGTAATTTGTACCCCCACTAAGCATGGGAAGGATGATGTAATAATTGTATTTATGTCATGTATAAGCAATTGGTATATCCCCACTTGGTTGGGTGGATGAGTCAAATGTGGTGTAACCCCACTTGGTTTAGTGATTGATGTATGTATGAGTCATTGGTCTTAGGAAGGTCATACTCAATTAGTTGAATTATAGAGTCATGTTATTCTTTTGAAACATATCTCTTTAGACTCTGCATGTACTCAGGGGGAGCATGGACAACATAATGTACATCAAATGGGGAGAGTAGCTTGGTTTTCCCTTTTGCCTTGATGTCAAAGGAGGAGAGTATTTTGGTGTTGTTTATTATATCTAACAGTTTCTACAGCTTGCAATAATCAACACCTACATGGTTTCCATCAAGTCCGTAGAAGGAGATTGTTGGAATTATGATACAAGTGTTTTCCTTGATGGCAACTAACTCACAGGTCAATTCAGTTTTGATAGAAGGCAACTCACAGTATAATAGGTCTATTCAGAGGTAACATGGCATTGCTACAAAAGAATAGGAAGATGGAACTAAAGTCTACTGATCATAATGAAGAAGTTGAAGGAAAAGGATGGTGTAAATCACTTTAAGATGTATACAAAGGTCCTCTTAGTCAAAACAATGTATACATGCTGGTTCACAAAATAAAAAATGCGTATACATATTCATGCACTTTCACAAGAAGCAAAGCATGTATATGTTGGAAAATTAAGGACTTCAAGAGGAAACAATACCAGGGGTCAATACCATGGTATTAGCCCACAATATTGAGCTAAGTAATAAATATTCGATCCCATCCAAGAATACCATGGGTCCTAAGTGGTTTTGATCCAAGGTATTGAGAAAGGCCTAAAACTATATAAGGAGGAGAAAATCGAAAGGCCAAAAGTGTGCAAGTGAAAGGGTTTCTCAGGAATACTTCTATCTGAAGTATATTATATGTTGTAGGGGCTATGTTTATGATTTGATCTGAAATATTTTGTGCACCTTGAATTCAATGTTGGATCAGCATCATGAGACCTAAAATGACTTATCATTGAATAATCTGATATTCGTTGGGATAAATATGATTGTGTACACTTGTTTTATTCTTTAAATGTCATGATCTAGGTTTGTCTGGAGTCTGAAATAGCAGCGAATTTGTGAGTTAATATTTGTAGATCTATACACTGGCTCGCCTCAATAAAAGTGTGTATACATGTAGTTCGACTCTTCCAAGTAGGGCGTACCAAAGAAAAACCTATCCTTCAATAATGACTAATCTATCTGATTAGTTCTATTGTTTGACTGTCATCTATCAATGAAGTATTCTTAGATCTAATTATGTAACTGAATGGATAAGGAGTTTCATGTCTAATTGATTGATTTTCTAAGCGAGAAGGGTTATCTCTGCTACTTCCTAGGTAATTCTCTGTAATTTGACAGTAAATGTTCAGTATATTACTGGTTGGTACAAACTTGATTCAAAAATTTTATGTTTCAGTAGTTTTGAAGGTATAAGTAGGTTTGGTTAAAGAAAGTAGTTTATACATGCACGTTGGGTTCAATAAAGTAGTGTATACATTGTGATGCATGATTTTTTAGGTTGCAACTATTTTTGAATGATGATGCAGGTTTTTGGGTTCAACACAATGTTCTAGTGACAATGATATGATTCTTCATATTAACTGATTATTTTCTAATGCAGTTTGAAAGTTCTAATGGGTCTGGTATGAGAATTTGATGAAACGAAGCCTTCATTCGTATTGTTATGTACGAGGAGGATCCAGTCCGAAAATTATGAAACGTGGTCCCTGGAAAAAGAGAGAAGGTAGTAGAGAGTAGGAGCATTGGACATTACACTAACATAAACTCTGATAAGATGGTGGGATATGCATAAAGGAATGTTTGGTGCATTTTAGTATACTATGGAGATGTTAAAGACCCAATTCCTATAAGATATAATGGATTTGTTGATGCCAAGAATTGTGAAACCAAGCTTTGCCCAACATCTATTATGATTTAGAGGTAATTCAAACTTAGTGGAACATGTGGATTGCTATGAAGACCATTGGAAGACATAGGGAACCTCAATTTAGAAATGGGTGCATAAATTTGTGCAAAACTTAAAGGAATTTCTTAAGAGTTAATATCTGCATGAATAGATGAAATAACAAGCAACCTATTGGCTAGAATTGTGTGTAAGTTTTTGTGACACTTTTAAGAGTCGCGAAGAGAACATGTATATATTGAAGGTTGTCCAACAAATTCAATGTTTCCTGCAGATGAACAAACATAGTCCCTAACTATTGGTGTGACAAAGGATGATCCCATGGAATACCTGTGTCACTTACAATTCGAGGAATTGGATTGGGACCACATAGTCTAAGACACAAGTGATACTAGTAATCCTATTTACTATAATGATCCCCTAAAGAAAAATATTGTAAACATTGGTACTGAGGAGGCTCCCAAGCTACCTATCATTGGAGATTATTGTTATGAACATGCCATTGCAAAGATTGTAACTCTACTCTAGTAGTATGTTGATATTTTCTCACATAACTTTATTGATATGAAAGGTGTGGAAGATTTGGGGGAAACGAATATAGAGACAAATCCAGTGGCCAATCCTATCAAATCCCTCTCAAAATCCCTCTATATTGGGTAAGGAAGGATGAAATTCTCTCTCTCGCCTAACCTAACTGATTTGGGAGAAATACTTATTTGTTAGCCAAGGGATGCTCACCTAACTCTAAAGCTAGCATCTTGAGTTGGATGAATGGACTAATGTCATATTTTCTCAACCCCTTCTACTAGCTAGTTAGTGGAATCTCGATTTTAGCCCCTTATACTGGTCATACAAGAGCTAACCCAATTGCACCATTGAATTGAATTGGGGGCCCAATCACGTACCAGATCTTGTGAAAATCTTGTGGCCCTAGCTTATTTCCAGAGTTAGTGGCTTGTGAAAATGTCGTGCTCCATATATAGGGATAGGGATATAGAGTCACCTCCCCCCCCCATCTCCTTAGTGACTATTTTGACTTTGACACTGTGAAGTCAATCAACATAGGACTATATCAAATAGGTCCATCTATATCCCAAATAGGTCGGCCTATATCAACAATTTGAATCTATATTATCATTGATACCCTTTGATTTAGGGAAACTACTCTTATATCATATTTTAGGTAAGGGAAAATTCATACATACCCTTTCAATTTGACCTATGATGCAATGAATAAATGAATCAAGAACTCACATCTCTTTTTTATCCTTTGGAAATGGGGTTTGGAACTACTTTTGAAATTAGTTTTGGAACTGCTAAACCCCTTTGAATTTGGCACCATTATTCTCCTTTCATTGGGATTTATACCTTTCTCTTCTCCTCTTTTATGAGATAGGAACAATTTCTACATATCAACTAGGAAAACACTAGCACTCTTTAATGAGGGAAGGGAGAATTTAGACCTTCCTTCCTCTCCTTATATCTACTATAGTCACATGGTTGTGCATCCTCTCCCATTGGTCAAGTGTGCTAATGCACCCTTGCTCCACTTTGATTTGTTCAAGAAAGCAATAAATTCCTCTCCCACTACTGAGGGCCTGCTTGCATATCCTCTCTCTTATGGTCAAGCAAATAATGTTCCTTATCTTCTCCTACTTTTCTTAATCCTATACTAACCAAAGGTATTTATAAATCCTTGCAGGGCAGGTTCCAACCAACCAAGTAAAGGTCAAGGGTAAGAGAGCATAACCCCACTTCTTTTATAATCACATAGTTCTTTATGATAATCATTCGAAGAATGGTAGAGGGATGGCAGGCCTTAACTAAACTGTTTCTGGAGAGTGTGCATGGATACAAGCATGTGTGCCAGGGTTACGAGACGTTGGAATACTATGTCCTAAAGTAGAAACAATTATATAATAGTAAAGAGAGACTTTAGTAGGTAAAGCTAGAAAATAGATAGGGGTAATCCATTAATCAATTAGTCAGCATGTTACTTTGAGTGATTTTTCGAGTTAACTCCTCACTAGCTAGAGTGTGTGTAGGAGTGTGCAATCCAATCTCGAGATGTTCCCTCAGAGGGCACTAGACTGGTAAAGGCTATCTTCCTTGAGTGGGTGTGTGTAATCTCAGTGTAGTAAGGGCTAACCCATTCTCGCATACTGGCTTATGTTAGTATCCATAGGTGTAGACTATAGGGGCAGATTTTCTCCAGGAAAAGAGGTTATGGTAGGCTTTCATTTGGTGTACTTCAAGATTTTCCCTTATCGCATGCATTCTTATATCTATATATATATATATATATATAGTATGGCCTTTCAGAATGATCCAATATCTTCTATATTATCATGCAGCCAACTCTTTACCTTCTCTCTTTGGTGATCGGATATAGGCTCTATTAAGTGACTGGATATAGGTTCATAAGGTTCACCCTTAAAGTAATTATCAGAGATACTTTTACCCTTCTATTTAGCTTTAGGAGAGGAGTTACCTTCACCTACTTCCTATACTCTTGTAGTTTAGCCGATAGGATAGGGAGTTAACCTACTCCCTATACTCTTATGGGTTATGCGAAGTTGATAGAGAGTCCCTCTTACCCCCTCTCTCATTAGACTCTTGAGGTTATATCCCTTACCAAATATACATAGCTCCCAATATTGGTTGTTTGCCTGTTGAACCCTTTCTTGGGATTGGCCTAACAAAGTTTCTACTAACTTTGAATGAAGAGTGTTGCACAAAAATATCGTCACCATGATTATTTTCAGTCAGTATGGGTCTATCACCACCTATACTAGCCTCCTAAGCAAGTCTCAGACCTTAACTTTGCATGTCAAGCTTTGCAAAAGAGAGAAAGACTTTAAAAATCAATATTACTCTGGTTCCGCACTTTCTCCTACTTTTACCTGCGGACCCGCACCCTTTGTTCGTAATACCTGCGTACCTACATGCTCTGTCTGTAAAAGGGTGGGTGCATACCCCTGTGAAAGTCAAAAAGGCGCAAGTTTATCCTAAAAAAATCACTTTTGGGTTAATTCTAGATGTTTCTAGAAGGATTTCGATGTGGATTGTTCACTCCAAAGTGGTGCATGCATCCCAAAAGAGAAGGAGCTAATCCCTTGATAGGAGGAGCTATCCCTTTGAAGGAGGGCTTTATCCCTTTGAAGGAGGACCTAGTAACTTCCCTCCATTGCACTATAAATTAAGGCATTGGGTCAGTTGCTATGGAGGTTAGAAGCTGAACATTTTGAAGGTAAATGCTGATGGAATTGGGACTTCCTAATTAAACTTGAGAGGAGAGATCACATACCTTATGGTTTCATTGGGAAGTGAGTGAAACTTGTCAAAGTAGAGGAGATTTCTTGTCGGACCCTGGGAGGAGCTTGTACAGCATCAAGGCACAGGTTGTAAAGTTCTTCTTCATTTGAATTAATACAATCATATTCATTTTTCTCAACAAATTATCTTATGGTTTGTTTCATAATCTCCTTGATCATTATGATGAATATGCTTTATAATATTGGCTTTTCAGGTGCTATTCAATTGTTTGCTTGGTTGTGTTTGCAGAATACACTTCAAGGAAGCTCATTTGGAGCAAGGGAGCGAGGCTTCCACAAACTTGCTTTGGACCCAAGGTAGGCCTAAAACATTTGTTTGCCTTTGTTTTAATTGCATATTTAGAGAAAGATAGTTTTTGATTGGCTTGCTTGTCACTAGATATCCTTAGATACTAGGAAGGTCGATCTTGTCCGCAACCTCGACTCATTCCGCGTGACAAAATGGCGACTCTACTGGGGACTTGATTGTTTTCCTTGTTTTTTATTTGACCTAAGAAACTTGCTTTTTTGTTTTTGTTTTTGGCTTGTTGTGTGTCTAATTGGGTGGATTTAGTGAATCTATGTTTGTTTTGGATTTTTATAACTTTAGGAGAAGTCTGCAGTCTGTTCTTGTATCACAGTGCGTACCTCTACGCACTGTTACTTTGTACACAGAGCGGGCACGCACCTGTGCAAACTCTAAACCTATGGACCTTGCTAAATTTTTGAAAAACTTAAATTTTCCTCTTTTAATTAGTTTTATCTTAGTTTAGGTATGGTTATCCTCTGCCCAGACCTGCATGTGACTTGTTGAAAACTTTCCTTGGTCTAATTTCATTAGTGTTAGGGTTTTTAAGTATGGGGGATTACGCGGTGCATTATGTTAGATATCATTTTGGGATTCAACTGCGTTAAGTAAGTCATTCAAACGTATGACCATTTCCATGAGAGGTAGTCATAACTGACTAATTTCTCATGATTTTTGAATAGTTCACTTAGCACTCATTGCATCGGGCGATGCTCACAGGGGTGAAGAAGTGGGATTGAAACTAGTGAAATGTGGAGAACGAATCACATAGCATCAATCATCACTTCCGGGGCTTGCACCCGGTAACCAGGACTTCCCAGGAGGTCACCCATCCCAGAACTCCTCTGGCTCAAGCGCGCTTAACTGTGGAGTTTTTCCCACAATCAAGCCCACTTAGCTTGCTACCCCATTTGCAAAACCCTAGCAAGTATTGTGCCTCATGAACCATTCAAGTAGAGATCCCTTGACTCTTTTTGAATTTAAGTATGGGAGTTTACGCAGTGCATTATATTAGATATCATTTTTGGGATTCAACTGCATTAAGTAAGTCATTCAAACGTATGACCATTTCCATGCGAGGTAGTCGTAACTGACTAATTTCTCATGATTTTTGAATAGTTCACTTAGCACTCATTGCATCGGGTGATGCTCACAGGGGTGAAGAAGTGGGATTGAAACTAGTGAAAAGTGGAGAACGAATCAAATAGCATCAATCATCACTTCCGGGGCTTGCACCTGGTAACCAGGACTTCCCAGGAGGTCACCCATCCCAGAACTCCTCTGGCTCAAGCGCGCTTAAGTGTTAGGGTTTTAGGTGAAATTCCTAGAAGTTTTGGTTGTCGGTCTTGATTTTCATTTTGGTTGTGTAGTAGGTCAGAGCTTGGAAGCATAGAAGCCTTAGATCACCCTGGTTTTTATTGTCTTCTTGTGAGTCTGACCATTTGTGAAATCAACCTTTGTTGAGAAATCCATCTTGTGTTTTCTCTTTCCAAAATTTCGAAAAGCTTGTGTTAAAAGTTTGGTTTTCACTTTTACAAAAAGAACAAATGATTACTTGTTTTTGAATGATTTGTGATTCTGGACAAATTAGTCCTTGGTTTGCTTATTTCCAAGTAAAACATCCTTGAAAAGACAAAAATATTTTGTAAGCTTTTACTTCAAGTAGTGTTTTATAGTTTGTAGATCTTAAGATTTGCTTTGTTCATAAGTTCCTCAAGATTTGTTTTAGTTTTCTTAAGATTTGCTTTAATCATAGTTTAAAGTATTTTTATAAAAATACAAAAATCTCTTTTTGAAAAAAAGTTTGTTTTGGTAGCATTTGAGTGTTTGAATGAAAAAGGAAATTCTTGTGCAAATAACTAGTTGTCTCGTTTTGAGTGCATTGGAACAAAAACTCTTCTTTAAATTTGTTTGTTAAGAAAGATTTGTATTTACACGCATTTTCATTCTCAAACTCTTTCCTAGCTAGAAGTTCATTGAAGAGAAAAGATTGTTTGATCATCTTAAGTGCATATTTTTAGTGATTTTGAGTCGATTCTTCACATCACAAGTTTCATCTCTGCACCTCTTGACTTAATAAAAAACCAATAAAAATAACGCTTAAAGTAAAATCAATCTAGAAATCTTTTTATTTCTAGGGCTCTATTACACCAACATAGCTTAGGCTAGTGTCTTGGGGTAGGGAGTACTTAAATCTCTAAGATAGTAAAACAAACAAGTAGTTGTATCTTACAGTAGGAGAGAAATCCAATTGTTGCATCTATGCTCTGGGAAAGCTCCTCTTAAAGGAGAAGCACGA
>APFE030427793.1:377-12406 GCA_000404065.3 Pinus taeda
CAGCAAGGCTGAGACTATTTCATCAAACTGCAAAGCAGTTGCATTGCTACTATTGCAATAACCAGACTATCCCACGAATCTGGTAGAGAACACAACAAACTGATGCACTTATCTTCATTTGAAATTTTAATATCAACAGATAATAACTGACTTACCACAGTATTAAATGCGTTCATATGTTCTGTCACCAAGTCTCCATCTTTCATCCTCAGGTTATACAACTTTTTCAGTAGGAATAGTTTATTCTCCCTAACTTGTCCCACAAATCCTTTGTCGTAGCTTCCCCTGATACATTTAGCAATACCGAATCTGAGACACACAATCGTATTGTGCTCTTAGCCTTCCGATCCAACTTCTTCCATTCTTCATCAGACACTCCCGTTGGTTTAGTACCTAGATCTACTATGACCCATTGATCTTTATCCACCAACAGATCCTCCATCTTGAGTTTCCATAACTCAAAACTCTAACCGTTAAATTTCTCGATCTCTATCTTTCCATCTTCTTTCACCACCAGAATCGATCCCGCAGATCTCCCACTGAACAGGGTCTACCACAGGCCCGAATGAAACCCCTCAGCAACAAAGGCATCCCCTTGAAGCCAAAACAACTCTGATACCAAATGTAGGTTTTAACCCCATACATAAATTACCTGCATACGAATTTTAAAACACATAAAATAAACAATGCGAGAGCATAGCACATAAAACACATACACGGAGATTTTCCCCTAGATCCCAAAACTGGGACTACCAGCTTGATTTTTCATTATGTTCCTCTCAATGTTACAATACATATTTATACATGTCAAAGCATCCAATACCATGGACCGAAAAACTATCACATCCAAAACCATGGACCAAAAACCATCGCATCCAAAACCATGTGCAAAAATCATGCACAAAACCATAGGTAGGTCTGCCCAACCTAATATAAGGTCCAAAAACAAAAATTTTCAAGGCACTGCCCCGAACCCCATAGAGGGGGGCTACCTGCACCCCTCAAACCCCTTGTGACCCCCCTGCTACATAATTGGCGCAACGAAGGGGGGGGGCTCCGCCCCCGTCCTAACCCCCCGCTTAACTATGTGGGCTAGTCATGGAAAGAATATAACACAACCCAACACATCCACCGTTATCGGATCAAACTTTGTTAATGCTCAATCTTATTGCAACAATGCAAATCAACAACCTAGGTTCACTTCGGGGCCCCCCAGGTCTGTCGTGGGTTAACAGGTGGGATGTATATCATTGGAACTCCCTTCATGGGCCTTTGTTAAAGGATTACTATCTTGTGTTGGTGCGTTTGTAGCGCATACTCGATCTACATTTCTTATTTACCCGAGAACCTCCCTTAACCTACTGTGAGTTAACTTGGGGGGTCTGAAACTAGAACTCACCCTTAATAAAAACTGCTTCAAGTTTTTGTTAGGGGCCTTTGGCACATAAAACCTACCACCACTCACTACCCACCACTCTCCTCTCTTAGTTCACACTTAATGCTTGGGGTGGTAATGTACTCGAGCAATATGACGTGGACCTGGCTCTGACATGGAACCTCAAACAACACTCGCTACCCACTACCTATTTTTGAAGACTTATCAACTAAGGTAAAGGAGAATGGGAAATGGAGTGTTGTTCTAGTATTGTGTGATGTGGGTTTAAGGACACCCACCAAAATAGGGATATGGGCCAAAATGTGTATAACAGGGAAAGTCCCACAAACACAAGGAGGAGGACCTTGCAGGCCTCGCACTTTAGACGATGTGGCAATGGCCATGTGGATGCCACATAGGAATACAAGGTTACATGAAATGGTGTAGTAATGATGTCGTAGTTCCACGTGGACTATACTTGGATGCCATGTGGCACTCAATGCTGATGTGGCCTAATTTGATTCACCAAATTTCAAGAGGGCATAAATTTCAATCTAGGAGTCAGATTGAGATAAGATTTATATTGCCAAAAAATGTCTCGATCAGATGAACACAATGGTGGCATTAGTTTGGAGATATAAATAAGTTGTAAAAAGAGGTTTTTGATCCCATCTTCGTAATAGAACTTGGAGGTTAATTCAATTCAATAGGTAACACCTCCGACAACCAAAACAAGTACAAGGGGGTGGGAGGGAGTGTTAAAACCTTTTTTTCGGTGTCTCATCACTCCCATTCCTAAACTAAGGTTAGCATAGCTATTGGTTCAACTTTTTCTTCAGATGTGATTACCCAAATATTATTGCCTTTGATTAAATGATGCATCTTAAATTTCGAATTTGCATAGTTTCCTCATCTAGCTTCAAGGTTGGTTCATTTAAATATGATTTTTCCAATGGAATTTCCATCTTATGAACTTAATAAATAATATTTTTTATCTCTCCAATATTCTCTTATTTTTAAAATTGTATTTAACCACTTACTGATGAGGTACCACAAAAATGCTCAATACAATATAAGTAAAGGGAAGCAAACAAAATACAAAAAGGAATTAGATCATAGTGAACATAAAATTTATCATGAAAAAGTTACCTCTTGCTTGAGTTTTTAATGATCTCTTGGTTAGACTTTAAGCATATTTTTCCATGAAATTTACCATGAAAAAGTTACCTCATGCTGTTTTTTTTAACAATCTCTTATTTCATGGATATTTGAACATTTTTTCCCTTGGTATCTTTTAACCTAGCAATTGATGATGGCTCTTTTATGAATTATGAGCATCATCTTCTCATAGTCGTCGTACCTTTGCTTAAACCCTCAATTCCTATCTCAATTCTTCTCAACGCCAACAACAATTACCTCGTGCTCTATTTTTTTACAATCTCTTATTCGATGGATATTTAAACATTTTTTCCCTTGGTATATTTTAAGGTAGAAATTGATAATGGCTCTTTTAGGAACGACGAGCATCATCTTCCCATAGTCATGACACCTTTGCTTACACCCTCAATCTGTATGTTAGTTCTTCTTAACACCAATGATAATATCCTCTCAAAATCCCTTCACCATATTGGCAACGATGGATGAAAGCTATCTCTTTCTTTCTAATACCTCTCACTCTAAACATAAGCTTTGATACCAAAATAGAAGCCAAACTTGATACCAAAATAGAAGCCAAAAATATTGCAAAATTAAAAACCCTCTACAAGAGAGAGATTTTAATATTCTATTATTACATAAAAAATAAGAATATTCCATATATATAGCAATGGGTGTGGTGTAGCATATATTTATTACAACATAGAGGATAAATATGCCTAATAACACTAGTTATAGCCATTTGAAAAGACTGCAATGAACATTTATTTTTAATTTTAAATTTTGAAATCCATTATAATTATTATATTATTATTATAATTATATTTCGGAAAAAAAATTTAAATACCATGATTTGTTTTCTGAAATATATCATCAAAACATATTTCAAAACTTATGTTTATAATGTTTGAATGCTTTTTTTTAATTATGAATTTTAGAATTGTGGTGATAATGATTAAATTCACTATGATTTTAATAAAAGGCAAGTGGTTACTGTGATTTTAATTATTAATATTTGCACTACTGCTATTATTTTAATTATTAATATTTACACTACTGCTATTATTGTTTTGGAACCAACATTATTTTAATATTCTATTAAAAGATGTTGGGCAGTCACATCATGGTTGTGATTTGTTTTTCATATTAAAATTATTGGGCAGACCAATAAAATCGCTTTTATGATTTGTGGGGCTCGTGAATCTATCGTGAATCTATCTAGGCATTATTGTTACTATGCTTTCACATTATCAACACCAACCTACTCACGTCCCGTCTGCTTTTTATCATGGTGATGTTCCCACTTTTGCTTTGGATTTATTTATTCACGTCAAAAACAGTTTAATTTTATTATGGGGATTTGAGGTTAAATATATTGTTATTGTGAATTGGGTTTTTAACCTTATAACAATGATGAGTAATTTTGACATTTTGCATTTTTTAAATTTGGATATATTTATTATTGAGGAGGAGATAAAATGATTTGGATTTATGATAAGTATGTGAGGTTAAATATTATGTTGGTACAAATTATAATTTTAATTTTTTAAAACATTAATAAGTTTTTAAAACAATAATAAGTAATTCTAAATTAAAAACATTAATAAGTTTTTAAAACAATAATAAGTAATTTTGTGTTAGAAAATGTTTACGAGTTAATAAGCTTATAACGTAATTTTGAGTTTGGAATTGTTAGGTTTAAATTTTAAAATGATAGACATAATTATTTATTATAGCTAAATTGTTATGTTTAAATTTTAAAATGATAGATATAATTATCTACTATATCTAAATTCTAAATTCGGTGACATGGTAGGTGTATTTTGTATTAGTTTCACTTTAAATTGATTGAAACTTATAGTAATGTTGTGATTTTCAACAAATTCTTCCTCATGCTTTACCATGTATGAGTGGAAATTCAACAAACCCTACCTTTCACTTTACCATGCAAGGATGGAACGTATGGTGTGTTGCTTCAACTTTGTCAAGTTCTTATTTTCCATGATTTCGAGGATGACATGAAAAGTTGAATTTTCCATCATATTAGAAGCTTGAGGGTGGGACTATGGCACTTCTCGAACATGGTTTAAGATCTTGTCTAATATATCAGCGAAAGAAAAAACTAACCCCAAATTCAAATCTAGCTCCATAAATTTATCACCCTAACTTTCTGTGAGGTATTTTCACTCTTTGTTCGTTTTAGTTAAGAGTAATTTAAACATGAGCCTGGATCATATATCAATATGTTTATTGTGCCTCCACTAGAAGATTCACTTCCCACTTCTCATGCCAACAACTCCAATAGAAAGTGAACTTTGTCACCTCCTTTCGAGCCCTTGAAGTTCCCATCGCACAACATTGCGCTTACCTCTTTACATAGGCTAGTTTATAGATCAAACAATGGAAATTTCAACATTGAGCTTTGAGAGCCATTGCAAGGAGAAAATATCAAACCAATAGGTTAACCAACCCTTCTTGAGACACCTACCACCTGAAAAAGAGATTTACTCCAACAAAAGCCCACTCCTTTGTGATTGAAACACTAGAGTCAAATTCCAAAGGAATAGGAGAAATATCCACCAAAACACTCTAAAAAATGATAGGATTAAATCGTACACAAAAAAGTATTGGTTATGGATAATTCATATTTCAAAACAATGCAACTGAAATACATTAAGACTTGGGTGAGAGGAAACAATTTAATTGTGCCCCCTTTTGACCTTACATGAGTAAACATTGGTGAAAGGTGATGAGGGAGCATCTAATCCCCCTTAATCAAAGAGGAATCCGAAGCAGAGAAGGAGGAAAACGTGGACCATCAGAGCAAACAGGGGACAATTCTGTTTAAAAAGGGCTAATTAGGTGGAATGGATAAAAGTCTCGTGGAGACTTATTAAATTTAATCTGCCATGCATGTAGAGAGAATTAGGGACATTTGAGTAATTGTGGGGAGAAATCGTGCATCTTAAATGACCACAACTGTTGTAATCTCTTATAAAAAGAGAAGTCTGTGTGTGATAGGGATGTAGAGCGTAGAATAGAAATTGTGTAAAACCGAGAGTATTCAAATGTAGTCGAGGGAGAAACTGTTCTAAGGCTAGAATGTCTTAGCATGTAACTATGTCATGTATAATAGAAAGTGTGTGTTTAAGTGTGCGCCTGTGTGTTGATGTAATAATGTATTTTCGTGTTATCTGTGCATATATGCGTTAATGGCTTGAAATCTAATGTTATAGAGTGTGTTGATCGACCATCTATCACTGTAGGATCGATGGCGATCTAACGATGTCAATTATATGAATGTCGTTTGTTTTCAGAATGTGGCAGAACTATGGGTTTTAATGCAGAAATCCATCAAAAACAAGCATGATGAAGTCAAGGAGGAAGTGGCGAGAATGCACAAGGGTTGTTGGATCTTATAGATCAAAGATCCAGATCTAATCGCAATGAGCGATCACACCTTATCGCATCGGCGGAAACCTTCCAGAATTATCGGAACCGACCCTTGTAACAATGCAATTGCGATCTTCCGATTAATCGTCAACCGTCGGATCAAGAGCCAAGATCAACAGTTGCGATCAAATTGCTAATCGCAAATTGGGGAGTCCAGGAGACAGCGGAAGTGCGATGGAACGCCAATGGCCGATGAGCGATGTGGCGATGTCGCCGATAGATCGATCAACAATCGGGTATCAGATCGGAGAAGCGCTGTGGAGCAACTAAAGGTGCGGACCCGCCGATATTTATAGAGGCGGGCTTATAAATTTTGATATCCGGGTTATGTGTTTAGGGTGTGTTTCCCGTGTATCCTGTGTAAACCTGTATATCCCAATATTAACGTTAATGAATGGTTCTCAGTTTTTAAAGAAGCTCCCGATAGTGTAAAAGCTTTGATATGTGTTGTGGTCCGATTTTAAAGGCTTAAAGCCTTATGGAGCGCTCTCGATAGGCTCTGTGGGTCATAACCCATAGGTCCCAGGATCGAATGTTATAAAGGAAAGGGGTTTTGGCCTTACCCCCAAAATCTCTTTTCATCAAAAGGAGGCTAGTGCACCCTTAATGAGCTATATTATTATGGGATCAAAATCAGAGTTGGTGCCTCCACCTTATCAACCTTATTAACCCCTCATTCAAATGTGCTATGGTGTTTGCAAGGGAGTTGTTTCCCTCATATTATTTTGTCATAAATAAACATATTAATTATTTGTTTTTTAAATTGGTTTTTTTATTATTATTTTATCTTTTATTTCAAAGTATTCTATGTCTATATCTTTTATTTCAAAGCATTCCATACCAAACTTTTCAATTTTTTATTTTATTTTTTTTCATGGGTGGGAAAACTTATCATAACTCAATTGTCAAACCAACAGTGAGGACAAACATCTCTCGCTACTAGCAAGCCAACTCATCACGATTAATCAAGGAATAACCAGCTAGTAATTCGTAATAGGGCAGACTTTCACTCCTACCCGATATTTCTAAAAAAACCAACTCTTAACCAAACAAAAACAATTTTAAAACATACTCTAAACTAGACCTTTCAACTTTTTTATAACGAATAAAAAATATATATATTAATAACAATAACATATAACCATTATAAATAATATAATATTAAAAAATATCCTTTGGCTTGATAACGGAATATAATTTCAACAATTTGATAAAAAGCTATTCAAATATTGACCCTGGAAATTATATAAATTTTTAAACCATCACATAGTATCTTTCATTGAGATGAAAAGAACAAAAAAGCATGAAACAAAAATCCGCCTAGATTTTCTTTTGAAAAAAATGAGTCATTGAGCACAGCTTTATACAACACGACACTTCGGCAATCATCCAAAAACAATTATATTAATTTACCCAGTAAATCTTAATGTAGTGGCGTAAGGACTACGACGGTTTTTAATTTGATTGTGCCTAAGGATTACGATGGTTTTTAATTTGATTAAATCCGGCGTAAGCATTACGATGGTTTTTCATGTGATTAAATCCGGCGTAAGCATTACGATGGTTTTTAATTTGATTAAATTTTTACATTATGGCATTGTCAAAATACTTAGGGAATGATTTTATTGAGTTAATAGGTTTATTTTATAATTCAGTATAATAGTAATTTGTAAATAAAAATACAAAAATGAATATAGTATGCATGTTTATTTAGTTTTCTATATGAAGTAATATAATTTCATGTAAAGTAATTACAAGTAAAAAAATCTGCAATTAATATGTTTAACCTTATGTAATTTATATAGCATTGAAAATTATATTTTAAACAATGGAAAATTACGTATTGTATCTTGGATTCTAAAAGAAATTTTCACTGAAAAAATTTGATCCCTCTAAACACATGATTATAAGGTAATTATAACTAGACATATCACAAGCAAAAATTTCCAACTTCAAAACATGATAATATATTTTTACCAAACAAGTTTAAAGACTTAAAACAAACCAAGTAAAGAAAAATAAAGAGAAAGCAATGTGCAAATCCATGGTTAAAAATCGTGTTACATGTTTTTAATGTATATATGTTTAACTTATACATTATTTCTCACATTGGATGCTTATGTGATTCATGGATTCATGATATAATGCTTAAGATTTTCCGGGAAATCACATGGAGAATTTATGGTCAACGTCTTTCAAACCTCAATCTAAAGACCTCAATCTAGGTTCATCATTAGACCAGGATGAGGAGCAAGATCAACAAACCACTAATATATCCCAAAGATGCAACGATAATTATCCACTCATTCACCGTGAATCCAAAGCCCCATGGGATATGTCATCTTCTATCTTAATTATTGATATTATTTTATAATTTATTCCAAATATTTTACAGTTTCTAAAATAAAATTTTGTAATTTGTTTACAATTCATATTGTTTTATAATTCATTCATAATTATATTATTTTATGACTTTCTTAATTTCTATTATTTTTTTCCTATATTCTATAAATAAATTATATTAATTTCAATTGATTGAAAAATTATAATTACCTAAGAAGAAAGGAAACTAATACAAAATATTATTAATAAAAAATTAATAAATAAAATATATTAATATTACCATAATAATAATAATAATATCACCATTTACCTATATGTGATATCATGTTTGAATAAGGAAATTGATCTTTTTAATTAATCAGTATTATACGATTCATATAATGTCTTCTTAAAAAAAATTACATTAATAAAATAAAATAAAAACAATACAATTAAATGCCAAAGAACATGACAACAATGACAAAAGAGGAACGAAAAAAAGGGGGTTAAGAACAAAGAGAAGGGGAACCACGAGCTGCTTAACTTCCATCCACTGTCCCTATTAAGAGTCTTACTCCTCTTTTCAATTTCAATGGCTTCTCTTAATTTCTGGTGATGGAAATTGTCAACCCTCGCGAGGACTGTAGAATCCTCTAAGAAAATATGGTGCTTTGTTAATTCAGCATGTTCTGCTAGAGCAGAGAAGTGGGTTCTACAATGCCTAAGGTCTGCTGTGAGCTCCTAAATCCTTTGTGAAATGGAACGCCCTGACTTTCCAACCTAGGAGGTTCCACAAGAACAAGGAATTAAATAAACACCCTTCTTGCATTTGGGATCAATAGGGTCTTTGACGGATCTTAGAGAGCTATGAATGGTTTTCAGTGGTCTAAAGGTGGAGTCAACCTTTTGCTTCCTCAGAATCCTAACAATCTTGTCAGTTGTCCCTTAGATAAAGGGAAGTTGGACACTAGAGGCTACCTTGACTTCATTCTTAGTTCTAGGTCCTCACCTAGCTTTTAAAAAGGCTCAGAAACCATAGAACTTATTATAAACATTCTTCTTGAAAACATGTAAGAGATGGATCTTCTCATCCATCAGATGGTCTTCATCAGAAACCCTTAAAGCCCTAGTAGCTAGAGCGTTGAGAACACCTAGTTGTTGGGTTGTAAAGTGATGAGATTTAGCATGAAGATACTGCTCACTATGAGTATTCTTACATTATTTATTTTTATCCTTAGTAACAACAATAATTATTTTAGATAAAGTTATAATTTAGTTAATTCTTATAATATTTTAAATTTTTACAACTTAAAATGTACGATGAAGTAAGTGTTCTCGTGCTCATTATGGATTGGTACACTAGTATAATACTATTTCAACAAAATATAATTTCTATCACTAAAACAAAAAGTCGGGATAAGAATATTCCCTCTAACTACATGACCATTATGATTAACCACATTTTAGCAAACTATATGGGCTCATTTTGGAAAAGAAGATTACCCTTTGGCTTAAAATCCATGGTAAAAGAGCTAAAGGGAAAGATAGATTTAGGAGACATCACTCAACTATAGACCATCTTGTTATTCTTAGAATCATTCCAGAGGAATGTCACAATAATAAAAATGATATATTTTATTGTTTTTTTTTTTTAGAAAAGCTTTCGACGTATTTCTTCAGTATAAGAAGTGGAAGAGACTAGAAGAGATAATGGTTCCTCTTTAATTAAGATTTATTGTGACTATGCTACACGAGAATGTTATTTCCAAACTTAGGACCACTGAGGGTTGGTCAAAAGAAAGTAAATGTAATATAAGAGTTAAGCAAGAGTGTCCACTATCCCCTACCCTTTTTTGCATTTACATCGATAAGATAGAAGAGTGTTTGGAAGCTCGATAATTAGAGGCTGTAAATCTTGTTATGGTCTTGAAAACAATTGTAAGTCAATAGATTTTTGGGTATGGAGTAAGAAAATGTTCCTCGTTGAGATTCTTTTCACCCTTGTTATTTTATATGGATGTGATGTTTGGGGTTGCATTATATTAGAGAATCATGGAGGAAGATCAAGTTAATCCAAAAGAAATTTATAACCTACAAACTCAAGATTAAAGGCTCCCTACCTTATCCTCTTGATCAACGCTAGTCTTTCCCCCATTGAAAGCATGGCTATGATTAGGTATCTCATGTATAATAAGAAGCTATTACATGGAAGTCAGGAGGTTCCCTAAAATTGCTTATAACTCTAGCCAAAACCCCCACCTTTGGCTCAACCGATGAGGGAATAAGGATGCCCAATCTTGGCTATACCATAGGGGGTAAAGAAGGAGATAATCTTGGAGAATAATGATAATATTAAAATTATTTTTACTTCCAAATATAAGGATAAATTGTGGGATGATAAGGAGTTAGAGGAAGAAAAGGAAGCTAACGTATCATAAAGAGATGATCAATGTCAATATTGATCACCATAATTGTCTTTTTGTCTTAACTAATGCTAATTATAAAATGAATATTTCCATGATAAGAACTAAGTCTCATGAGCTTCAAAGTGAAACAGGGCATTGGTCAATTCCCAAAACACCTTGGGATGAAAGAGTATGTCACCTTTGTGATTCTAAGAGGGTTGAAGATGAAGAGAATGTTTTATTGGATTGTCCACCACTTAATCATATCCATTCTAATTTTAAAAATATTTTCCACACTACCAACCTTCTTGACTTGTTAAGTCAACAAAACTATGGTGACCTCGAAACACTTCCCTACCTTCTCATCGATCAATGAAACAAAATATTAAAGAATCTCAATTAATCTATTAATTTCTTAAGGTCCAATAAACCATATTGGTCTTAGTGGATGTTCATCATCATCATCATCATCATCATCATCATCATCATCATCATCATCGTCATTTAATTTCATGAAGGGATTTGCATGAGATTGAGAATTTGTAAGGAATATTGAAATGTGTGTAAAGTAAATTTGGTTATATTATAATATTGTGGATGGTATAGGGAATTTTTTATTTAATTGATTAAGAAAGAGTTAGAAAATTAAGAATGGGTAGAAAGTTGAGGAAAAATATACATGATAATTTTGAAAATGTTTGTTAAATTAATGTAATTTTTTTTTAACTCTATATTTATGATGAATTCAAAAGGTTAAGGTGTTTTTAAGTGATAACTTCTTTTAGATATAGTTCTTTAAGGTTGTAAATCTTTATTTAAGTTTTAATTTTTTCTTTTTCAAAATAATTCTCCATTCCAAGGGATTTGATGTTATGAAACCAACTCACAAAAAGATAGAAAAGATAGATCAACGCCTTAGAAATAAGCCTCTTCTAGGGGGCAACCTCCTTTACGTTACACAAATGAAAAATTCTTGGATGATTCAAATGACAAAACCTCCTTTCTATATATAGGAGTCTAAGGGGTCACAATATAACCAAAGTCGACCTAACAATAATAATATAAAGGCACAAAATAAACAATAGTGGGATTATATAGGGCACAATAATAACAATATGGGGAAAATAGGGGCACAACAATAACAATAAGGGATACAACGACAATAGTAATGGGGGAATCATAGTATTATAGGGACCTAACATGCCCCTCTCCTTCAAAAAAGTGTTTTCCTCAACGCTTGAGTAGTTTTGGATGCTTCTGTATAAAATTCTCATCCTCCCATGTGGAATCTTCAACGGGTAAGTTCTTCCACTTGATGA
>APFE030427793.1:29009-88689 GCA_000404065.3 Pinus taeda
AGATTCCACATGGGAAGATGAGAATTTTATACAGAAGTATCCAGAACTACTCAAGCATTGAGGACAACACTTTTTTGAAGGAGAGGGGCATGTTGGTCCCTATAATACTAGTGATTACCCCATTACTATGGTAGTTGTACCCCTTATTAATATTGTTGTGCCCCTATTGCCCCCATATTGTTATTACTATGCCCCATAGAATCCCTCTATTGTCATTTTTGTGGCTTTATATTATTATTGTTAGGTCGGCTGGGTTATATTGTGACTCCTTAGACTCCTATATATAGAAAGGAGGTTTTGTAATTTGAATCATCTAAGAATTGCTCATTTGTGTAATTTAAAGGAGGTTGCCCCCTCGAAGAGGCTGAATTCTAAGGCGTTGATCTCTCTTTTCTATCTTTTTGTGAGCTGGTTTCATAACATTCCCCCTCGAAGAGGATAATTTTTAAGTCAGTGATCTATCTCTTATTATGTTTTCTAAGTTGGTTGCATAACAACTTCTTTGACTCACAGAAAATAAAATTAAAGGAAATAATGATAATAGAAAAATTTGTGCATACTTATCCTCAGAGTGCTCTCTCTCCTCCCTTCACAAACATCATTCCCTTTTAAGGACCTTAAATGCACTTGGGAAGTTAAACTGCTTGGGTAAAACATTGTTATATTTGATTTCCAATCATGATTTGTTTAGGGAGTAGGAATGAGTTTCTAAAGGGGAAATTTAAATAAAAATTCACTTTCTTATTATATTTATGTTTCGGTAGGTGGGGCCCTCTGAGTCCTCAAAATACTATATTTTTCATTTCTCTTCCTAACCATATTTATTTACCATAGATAAAAAATCTGAAGATAATCATAATGTACATATGTTCAAGAAATGTTGATGTAGAACCATGTTTACGTAGAAAACTTTCATATAAAATTCATTATATAGGCCAGAGATAATCCATGCACCAGAATATAAATCATGTGAATGATTCATCAACCTGTAATCATAGGGTTGAAAATAAGAAACATTTTTTCCTTGTTCCTCCCATCGTTATGATTATGAAATCCTACTTGTGCCTCCTATTTCTTTTCACCCCAAGGCCCCTTCCTCTGCTGCTTCTACCATTTCCATGACTGTGATGGCTCATGTTACGTAAATAATTCCATCATATTATTTTAGTAAGAAAAGAAATTAAAAAATCAAATTAACTTTTACTAACGTATGAGTGAAGATAAATCGCACAAGAAAATTTATTTTTTAGGAAAGGATTTTAAACTCATGTATGAATCATGAAAATGCCACTATCATAACATTATGGGAGACAAAAATGTAATTATATACGAAATATAATGTTGTATAAATTTGATGTTTACAAGCCGAGGGTAATCCATACAGGCGTCACATAAACTGAAATTCAAAATATTAAACACGGGAAATGAACCAATGGGAGGCTTATATCATAACAAACATGTGGACATTGAGATATATCAGTATGCAAATCACTTGCCTCCCACACTTAGCCATTTTCCTGAAAAATCCTTCCGACCACACAACCCCGCTTCACTGGACCCCGACTGAGCTGCAATGTGCAGTCTTAGCCCTCAGTGATGTTGCTCTACTGCCTGTAACTACGCAGTGTGCAGAGACTGTCCTCTAGAGAAGTTTCACTGTGCAATCCCAAAAGTGAGTAGCCTGCCTTCCTTCCCAGAATTGTGCAAAAGTTGCCTCAAGCCTGACCTAAATTGCGCATTTCTCATGATCTATCATCAAGCCTCCTCCTTGTTTGTTTGAACCCCATAATGCACAAAGACTTGAGCCTACTTTGCCTCGGTGTCCCCTAATGTCCTCCCTTAGCTAGGACTCACTACTCCTAGAAACTGTACATAACTTTCCTATCTAGTCTCTCTACTGGCCTAATCTATCTTGCCTTGGAAAACTGTGCAGACCTACCTCCCAGGGTCTCACCTTGCAGCTATAACTGATCACCGCAACTATGTAATCCTACCTCATAATGGCCTCTATGCAATTTTTCCTGACAGTGAAGATTGTGCTCCAGAGTTCCTTAGTCAAAACTGAGTTGCGCACTGCGTAGTCTCGGTCACTAGTCTCCCTTCCTCTCACCTAGAATTGCGCAATTTACAGTTGTTTAATCCTCTTCCAAGCCTATCATCCGTCCGGGGACCAATTCATGGATATCAATGCATGCATCTTAGACTAAGAGATTTTGGATTTGATTTCATCCCGTCATGAGTGAATTACAGGAACAAGTACATTTTTAGATCATGGCGAGACGATGAAGGAGATGAAGAAGGAGTGAACATGCTAGAAGAGTTTCTTGTAGTTGGATGGTCATAAGAAGCTCATTGGGAGCAAGCAAAGGGAACAAATGCATGCAACCACTTTTCAAGACCAAGATAATGGAAGACCCCATAGCCAACACATCCAAGAACACATCCATCACTTAGCAACAGCAGCAGCTTGACATTGCCACCACAACCATCTAGTCCATGTCAGCAGTGTCATGTCAAGTTATGTTATGAGATGTCAAGGCCACATCACCACTATGGACCATATCTATTGTAAATAGAATGTAATGTGAAGTGAAATTCCAATGGACACACAAGAATATGAAGAGTTATGTCAATTGAAAATTCGTAGGAAGTTGAATGGTCATGAGGGTAGTCCAAGAGTCACAAGGGTCAAGAATCACCCTCGGCTATATATACCCCTCCCATTGTATGAGCAAGGAATTATCATCTTGGCTCCTCCCACAAAGCATTGAGAGTTTTCAAACAGTTCTTTGAGGAGTGAGGAGTGTCTCCACTGACCAAGTACTAGGGCTAGTGATGTATGGTGTACGTATGTGTCTTGGAACTTTTTCTTAATACAGAAGCCTATTAAGGCCGACACGTTTCATGCATATTTTGTAGATGTTTGTAAGACTATTCTTTCGACATTTGTAATTCATGTTTGTTTCACATGTACTAAGATAGTTGAACTATTTTGGTTGTTTTAGTACTTACCTTGTTGGGAATGTGTTTTATTGGTTATCACAGTTGTCTCATACTTGTGGACTATTTTGTACGATACTAGATAGACCTTCCTTGTTTACTAGTTATAACAACCATCACATCCATTGTGGACTACTCTGCTCGATGGTGGACATGTCCTCCCTTGTACTTCGGTTTTAACAACTGCCGCATTCGTTGTGGACTATTCTACTAGATGCTAGACAGACCCTTCTGGTTCGCATGTGTCTCTTTCTGAGTGGTAGTATTACCTCTCACTTAGGGGCTCACTTTACTTTCCCCCTTTTGCAAGTAAGAGAACTAGACACAGTTACATTACAAACAAACCAAGCACACTCACCTCACTTTTTGAAGGCACTAGTGTAACACTCTCATATGTTGAACAACAAGAGCTAAGGAAAATCTCTAAGTAAATGGCAACCGGGCCATCATACCAGATGGGACTCCTACACCAAACGGTGTGAGGTCTACTTGGGACTTCATACCATGGAGATCCCCTAAATGTTGGCGGATCCAAAACCGTCAACAAGTTCATTAACTAAAGCATTTCCAATCCATTTTGTTGTTTCCTGCACATCTACATACACAAACCAATTTTTTGCTTTAAAAATACAATACTTTGAAGTATCCTTTGTTGCTTCCAGCATCTCTCCCTTATGCAATGCTAAAACTTCCAAGTTTCCCATCAAATCTTCATCTGCTTCATCCACTATAACACATTCTCGTTAACATCCAAACACATGTGTTCATCATCCATAAGTTGTTCTTCCATGGCTACATTTTCCCATGGAACATAGTCTTCATCTTGAATATCCTCTGCCTTCCTTCCAACTTGTATAACAATACTAAGTGATTGTTTCTCATCTCTACATAGAACAAAATCAATGCTCTATCCTTCATCTATAACAACTCCTGCATTCATACACCAATTGTTAAAATTGAAATCATCTTGGCTTGTATACTCCATTAACACCTCAACCATCATATGCTGGTTTTAACGACTGCCGCACTCGTTGTGGACTATTCTACTAGATGTTAAACAGACCCTTCTGGTTCGCATGTGTCTCTTTCTGAGTGGTAGTATTACCTCTCACTTAGGGGATCACTTTACTTTCCCCCTTTTGCAAGTAAGAGAACTAGACGCAGTTACATTACAAACACACCAAGCACACTCACTTCACTTTTTGAAGGCACTAGTGTAACACTCTCATATGTTGAACAACAAGAGCTAAGGAAAATCTCTAAGTAAATGGCAACCAGGCCATCATACTAGATGGGACTCCTACACCAAACGGTGTGAGGTCTACTTGGGACTTCATACCAAGGAGATCCCCTAAATGTTGTCGAATCCAAAACCGTCAACAAGTTCATTAAATAAAGCATTTCCAATCTATTTTGTTGTTTCCTGCACATCTACATACACAAACCAATTTTATGCTTTAAAAATACAAGACTTTGAAGTATCCTTTGTTGCTTCCAGCATCTCTCCCTTATGCAATGCTAAAACTTCCAAGTTTCCCATCAAATCTTCATCTGCTTCATCCACTATAACACATTCTCGTTAACATCCAAACACAAGTGTTCATCATCCATAAGTTGTTCTTCCATGGCTACATTTTCCCATGGAACATAGTCTTCATCTTGAATATCCTCTGCCTTCCTTCCAACTTGTATAACAATACTAAGTGATTGTTTCTCATCTCTACATAGAACAAAATCAATGGTCTATCCTTCATCTATAACAACTCCTGCATTCATACACCAATTATTAAAATTGAAATCATCATGGCTTGTATGCTATTAACACCTCAACCATCATATGCTGATTTTCCTCACAGTTTGTGAGAATCTCAACTAGTCTCTCATCAACATTTTCTTCATGCTAGTCTTTAGTTTCCAAATGGCCCATGAGACTTTCATCTAGTCTCATTTCAGCATTGTCATTCTCTCTCTCTTTAAGATTTGATCCTTCGTTGACTTCACAAAGAACTTCTTCTTCAACAATTGTCCTTTGTTGCAGCTCAACTCCTTTGAGCTTTTTCTACTAATTGAGCATTTATACTCTATTCAATCTACTTTCCTTTATCCAACAACTAAGCTTTTGATCTCTGTCTCAGCTTCACCTGCAACTAATTCCATTTTATTCTCTTCTAGAGACTCCATCTGTAACCCTAGTCTTCCTCATCATTCTAAACTAGATCTCTCAAAATCCCAAGCTGTAATTTAATTTCAGCTACTTCTCTATCAAATTTGTCCTGACTTGATCTACTATGGCTTCTCTCTGAACCTTTACTATGACTCTCAACAGTCACAAATCGCCTTCTTCTATGAGCTTCTCCCTGCTCACTACGGACCGCACATAAGCCACTACAACAAGTTGACACCATCAACCTGTTTCTAAATACCATACTAAGCTCTTCCATGCCTAGTCTTCTCTTAGTATTTTTGCTTACTCCTTCCTCAAGAATCTTCATCTAACCAATCTCTAGTCTTATGGCTTCTACATGCAATTTACTCACCTTTTTCCTATGAGAAATTTGCTTGTCCTCCTTCTCTATTGCAAGGTTCCTTACCATCATCATCAAGAAAATATCTTTGTTCTTGGTTACAATCATCAACTGTAAACATCATCACCGCTACTTGTAATCAATAATTAATTAACAAAATACCATTACCTCATTGTCCAAATCTCTGTTGAACATGCATCACTACTATTTCAATCTTATTTTTTGGCTCTACCTTCAATGTTATAGTCTTCTAATGTCCTTCACTCAAAAATTTATGTTTTCAGATCTATCTTTAAAACAAATATGATCTACTTCCTCCCAGAATAGATTTTCTTCCACACACTGTCTTCTTTAGATTTCCATCATGAAATCATAAATATTCAAACTCAATAAGAATTAAAACAAAATAAGTTACCTCAATAATATTTTCGAATCTGATTCTGCTTCACGCTTCTATTGAGAAATTTGAACTTTACTGGCTTCCTTTCTTTTATATTTCCATTTTGCAATCTCTCAATCAAATTTATCAGATCCAATTCTACTCCATGCTCTAAATTTCATCTTCAAAACTTTTCTTTCTTGTTGGGTTGTTCTAATCTCCTCACCAAAGAGTGTTCAGGCTCTGATACCACTTGATGGCACATAAGTCACCCCAACACCAATATCCCCAATCTACTCCACCCATATAGCTTCGTATTTACATCCAAATCAACAATATTTCATGAAACATTTAACATATTAAGGCAATATAAGAATATGAATTTATTTTCATAAATTACATGAGGGATTTTTCTCTCACCCTCCCTCAAGAATCTTAGCTCGTTTCATAAACCCAACTACATATGCTTCAACTTAAAAAAATTGTGCAATAGGCAGGCCACATGGGCATTAACATGTAGTCCTGAATTTTTTTATGTAGTTGCTATGAAATGATTTTGTAGTGCTTTTTTTCTAATTTGTTGTTTTGTGCCTACAAAATGATTTCATAGCACCTGTTAAAATTTTGTATTGCGGTTTTGGGGAAGATGAAATGACTTCAACTCTTTCCCATATCAACTCCTTGATACAGTGTGCTATTTAATGTGCCTTTATTCATCAAGATTTGCAACACCATAACAAATTTTCCAATCAAAAAATCAGTCAAAGAGGTTTTTTCCCCCTTCAGAATTCCAACCATGGTAGTTTGTTTTTGTAACAACACTCCAATCGCTATAAATACCATGTAACGACTATGCCAAAACACAATGAACACTCTGCCACGGGGTTTTGGAACCATTGCAACAAGAATACCAAAGATAAATGAACAATCATGCAACAATTGAAGCTACAATGTTCATATTTATTTTTTGTAAATTGGTTCAACAAGTTATAGGATTTCAAAATGACCAATATTCAAATGAACAAATGCATAAAATATGAAGTCCCAAGGGAGAGATGCTGGAAGCAACAAAGGATTAACATCGTCAACAAGTTCATTAACTAAAGTATTTCCAATCCATTTTTTTGTTTCCTACACATCTACATACACAAACTAATTATCTACTTTAAAAATACAAGACTTTGAAGTATCCTTTGTTACTTCCAGCATCTCTCCCTTATGCAATGCTAAAATAGGAGATATATATTAAGGCATAAATATATATATAAATAATGTGTCCACCCTGGTATCTTTCCTTTTCAAAAAAATGACCCATCACAACCATATCATCAATTTGGTATGTGAATTGTCCCTCTTCATCTGGTCATTTCCATACAAGATTGGCCCTATCCCTAAGTAAAGAGATTTCATTGATTCTTAAGGCTTACAACCTATCATTTGAAGTTTATGAAAATATATAGAGGTTTGTGAGTTTTCTGTTGTGTTATTAGAGTAGCACCCATGGCTAGAAGCCACGTCACTGTGAAGCTTGGGGCTGTAGAGGTGCGTGTTGTCTAATTCTACTAGGGAGTGTGAAGGAGACATAAGCCATGGGAAAAAAAAATCCTTGACAATTGATGCCAAAATGTATGGCGTGTCATGGAGGATAGAATGGGTGTCATTATTAACAATTAATGCAGGGTGCGATAGCACTAAGGCGTTGTGACATGACAGTTCCACAACGGACTTCACACGGGGAAGAAGTGGCATATGAGTGTGACATGGTGAATCCTTGATAATGTGGAACGATTTTGGGGCCCAAACATCAAATGGGCATAAATTTCAATCCATAAGTCAAATTGAGATAAAGGTTAAATATTATTGGAGAGCTCTTGACAATCTCAATGCAATGGTGTTATCCAAAGTGAGCTCCACACATTTTGGTTCAAAAGGAATTTTGTAACCCCATTTCTGTAATGAAACCATGGAGGTTGGGTTAGTTGAAGGTAGCACCTCCTATTTAGTTGGGATTAATCCTAAGGGGGTGGCAGGGAGTGTTACAATGGGTGTTAACTAATTTAACTATGCTTGAGGCCACAAAAATCCTTTTGTGAGCCCATGTTTCCAATGTATAGTTAAGGATTGAAATTTAACCACTAAGTGTTTTCATCTACTTAGTTATTGCAATTTGGATATTGAACTACTTAATGCTTGCCTTTGGATGATGAACCACTAATTTCTTGTTCAACCATTAACTACACCATTGGATTCTTACCTTGGTTGATGAACCACTTAATACTTTCTTGTTAATTGATGAACCACTAAGTTCTTTCCAATTGGCTATTAAACCACCAGTACAGTGGATTCAATCCTCAAAATCTAAAAAACACATCTCTTCCTTAAATTTGGGTGAATCCTTCTGTTTTCAAGCTTTGAGATTAAGTGAGTCACTAGGGTGCCTACTTCCAAAGAGTAGTCGATGACTCACTTATATAACAAGCTCAATCTCCTAAGTATTTGACCACACCATTGGCGAGAAATTTCCCTTATGCAAGCATCTCCTTGGAATTTGGATCTGGCTTGAGGGTGGTCAGTTGCAAGAGAGATTGCAGTGTATCTTTCCTATGGTTGTTTGGAGAGTGGATGTCCCTCCTTTAGTTTCCAACTATTTCAAGTTATTCATATAAGTATAATGAGTTATATCTGTTAGAAATATATAATACGTATATGAATTTTCTAGTATGTTATTGATTGATTTATGGTTTGGTACTATTCATGAAAGATTATAAAACCCACTACATGATTCATTGTGGACAAGTTGTCTCATATATTTCTATGGTTATATCGAACTCATGGCACTGTGTGATTATTATCATATTCATAATTGCAAGGTTACTTATACGATTCTGATTGATTGTCTGAGACCACTCGATTAACCTATTATTACATTTGCTTTTAATTATTTGACACGTTTATGAATTGGGAAACTCGCTATCATTCTTAAGAATTGTATACTATCTCACTAAAGAAACTGCCTAACTCTACAATAGCTGGTAAAGTTAAAATATTTGAACTTGCGCCAATTTTCCTTTGGAGACATTTTTTTCTTGTTTAGGATCTAATGTCAATTGGGTTCTATAGAACTTTGGGCATGGCTCAATGCCTTAGAAGGATGTTTCTTAGGACTTGGCCATTATCTAACAAAATTGATGTTCTAGGCATATGCCCTAGTCTTCAAAAAACTCTAGTGAACTTCCTTGAATTTATCTTCTTCAATGTTTTAGTAGGAACCCATATCTTATCCAGGATCAAATTGTATTCTTAAGTGATATCATATCTGGGCTGAATATCTTTCTCTTAATATAGAATGCATCTGGTGATGTGAGGATATAAACTTAGAAGGAGTTGAGAGTAGCTCTAGGATGGAACCTTGGCCCAGTGAAATTCTTCTCTACTGCTTACCTTCCACCACTCACCATTGTAACACATACACAACGTAACATGGAGTGGGCGATGAAAATGGTTTAGTGATAAAAAACAATTAAGAATATTTCTTTTTGCCAAGTTTGCTAAGCTAGGAATATTTTTTTTCGCTGCCGCTCAGGAACGGAGCCCTGGCCTGTGCGCGCCCTCTGAAACTGCACCCCTCCTTCAGTACCGTGGTTGTCTGGGCCTTGGCCTCCCACCATGGCCCCCCCCGGACTCTCCTCAGGAGGAAATCGACTCTCAAAAGGCCTTTTCAAATCTTGTGAAATCACTCCCTCCTCAATGCCCCAGACTTGCGATTTCGAAATTTGTCAAGAAGTTAGATGTTCTTCAAGAAGTTCAACTGCCTCCAACCCTGCCTCACATGGAAGCACTGTCTCTTGCTGAAAAAGGTCTCATAGGGAAATTCACAGGCCTCTGGCCCTCTCCAAGAACAGTTCAAAGATGGGTTGAACGAAACTGGTCAGATAAAATCCAAGGGAAAATATCAATTAGGTTTTGTGGAAAAGGGTACTATACATTCCACTTCGAATCCAAAGAGGACAAGGATTTGATCTTCAGAAATGAGTTGTATTTCATGGACTCCAGGGGTCTCTACCTCAACAAATTGACCCCAGATTTCGACCCCGAGCTGGATGTTCCCAGTGTTGTTCCGGTCTGGGTCCGTTTACCTCACCTCCCTCTCCATTGCTGGGGAGATGAGTCTGTTCGAGCCATGAAGAACGCTGTAGGCAAATATATTGATCGTAGCGAGCCGAAGGATAACATGCAAGCCTGTTCAAGGATCTGTGTCGAAGTGGATCTAGGCAAAGGACTGCCTAAAGCAATAAAGCTGAAAGTGGACGAATGGAGTCATGTCCAGCAACTGGACTACGAGCAGATACCATTTAAATGTAAGGTATGTCACGAATACGGACACTTTCCTAACAGATGTCCTAAACTTTTTGATGCAGAGAGTGATGAGCAGGATGGCCATTGGGAACTAGTCAAAAAGAAGAAATCTGCCCCTTCATCCAATCCTCCCCTGGTTTCTGATAACCCTAGACCCTCTGCTCCGCGTCCTTCTTCTTCCTCTCAATCTGTTCCCCTCTTTCTTGATCCGCCCCTCCCCCCCTCTTCTAACCCCTTTCTTGTTCTCTCCGAGTCTCCTCAGAAGATCCCTCCTTGCCCCCCTCAGCCCTATCTGAGCCTTCTGACCCCCACCCTTCCCAGATCATCTCTTCACAGGCATCTCTTGAGCCCTCTCTATCCAGAATAACCAGAAGCTCTTCGAAAGAACATCGAACATCCAGTGACATTTACAAAAAACCGGGAACTGGAAGGAAATCAGCCAAGCAACACAGGGATGAGAATGCACAGAAAGATATAGCCTTGGGAACGCAAACACCAATAGAATCTTTCATTCTGGGGCATCAAGAGAAAGAGACAAGTCACAAAGAACAAGAGAGGAAAGCACCTCTTCGCATGCCCAATACCCAATGATGAAAATCTTATCTGGGAACAGCAGGGGTTTAGGGCACCCCTCCAAAGTTGCTGCCCTCAGAGACCTAATTCACAATGAGAAGCTAGAAATTATGTTGATACAAGAGACAAAACAAGATCAACATGAAATGAGAAGAATAATAGACTAGCAGAAACACTATACAGGATGTATCAGTGACTCAAGAGGAGCCTACGGAGGAATTGTCACCATCTGGGACAATAGTAAATGGAACTGCACTTCAACAAATCTCCACCAACACTGGATCAAAACTGTTTTGGACAGCAGAACAGGCAACCATACAGTAATTATTTATAATGTTTATAGCCCCAACCATTACAAAGAAAAGGAAAAATGTTGGGATGATCTAAGGGCAAGTATCGACGGGGAGCCAAATTCAAACATCATAGTAGCAGGCGACTTCAATCTAGTCTTGCATGCCAATGAAAAAAGGGGAGGATGTTTTACTCCAGATCCCTTCAGAAGTCGAATGGAGGATATCATTCAAGACCATGAATTAGTTGATGTTGTTCCTAAAAATCGCAGGTACACTTGGAGTAACCACAGGATTGGCATCGGCAATATAATGGAGCAGCTTGATAGATTTCTTGTTAATATCTTGGACCTTCTTCCTTTTATGTAGGATATGCCAACATCCTCAATACTTCAGCATCCGATCACTACCCTATTACTCTCACCTTGGAAACGCATTGCCCCCTCGGGCCTATCCCATTTCAATACAACCCCCTTTGGAATTGGATTCCTGTAGTCAAAGAAATTGTCCAGAAGGCGTGGAGCCAGCATGTAGAAGGTTCCCCCGGCTTCATCTAGGAAACTAAATTAAAAAGAACCAAACAGGTGATAAAGGAATGGTCCAAAGAGAATTATAAGGAACCCGAGGAGGTTAAAAAGAAGATTAAGAGTGATCTTGAGAGCGTACAATTAAGGATTGAAGAACATGGCCTATCTCAGCAAAATAAGGAGCAAGAAAACGCTCTCTATACACAGCTGAGCCACATAAATAGGGAGGAAGAAACCAAATGGCGTTTAAAATCCAGGCAATTATGGCTCCAAGGAGGAGACAAAAATACAGCCTACTTTCACAAACAAGCCACTGCTCGAAAGCTTAGGAACAATGTAAGCTCAATTTTGGATAATGAAGGAAATATGCACAGCACCCAAGAGACCATCAGAAAGGCAGCCTCTGAGCATTACAGGAATCTCCTAACCGAAACCAAAGGCGAGGAGGATTACACTGATTTGCTCCAACACTTACCCAAAGGAATCACTAAGGAGATGAACAACAGTCTAAACAAGGAAATTGAAGAAGAGGAAATTAGAAGAGCGATTTGGAATTTGCATCCCGATAAGGCACCTGGGCCTGATGGATTTCCCATCTACTCCTACAGGGTGTTTTGGGGTCTTATAAAAAGGGACTTGATTAAGATGATCAGGTGGATGCAGAGAAGGGGTAAAATAGGAGGGTTCACCAACTCCACCTTTCTTGCCCTCATCCCCAAAGAAAACCGACCCACCTCCTTCTCCAGATTTCGACCCATCTCCCTCTGCAACTCTTCCTATAAAATTCTATCCAAAATTCTAGCCTCTCACCTCAAACCCCTCCTTCCCTCTTTCATCTCTGAAAATCAAGGAGGTTTCTTGCCTAATAGGCAGATCACTGATTCCATTCTCCATGTGCAAGAAGCCATTCATTCGAGCCTCTCCAGGAAGGAAAAAGGGTTCATCCTCAAGCTAGAGCTGGCTAATGCCTTTAACAGAGTCCGGTACTCCTTCCTCATAGTTGTCATAAAAGAGATGGGATTCGAGTTGGCCTTCATTAACCTTATAGCTACTTGCATCTCTAGGCCCTTGATTTCCCCCCTGATCAATGGCAAACCAGGTGAAGCATTTCAATCTTCCCGGGGTCTTAGACAGGGCTGCCCCCTCTCCCCCTATCTCATTATCCTCATGGCGGAATCCTTCAGTCAAGCTCTAGATCATAACAGGAGAGTGGGCCTCATAACTGGAATCAAATTCGGGAATGGAGCAAAGAACATCAATCACTCACAGTTTGTTGATGACACCTTGTTAATTGGAGGAGCTTCCACCACAATAGCAAGGAGGTTCAAGAAACTCCTTGACCAATTTATGAGGTACTCTGGAGGCATGGTCAACCAACTTAAAAGCTGTATATATGGATGGAATACTTCAAGCCAGGTAATTCACAGTATTGCAAATATATTTGGTGTCTCCTGCAACTTGGAGTGGACTCATTTCTCTTACCTGGCATGCCAGTGAGCCTTGGTCCTTTGAAGGCTGGTACCCGAGATGGAATCATTGATAAGGTGAAGAGGAAGGTACAACAATGGGGATCACTATGGCTCAACCCAACAGGCCGCCTTATTCTTCTCAAGTCAGGTATCACCTCTCTCCCTCTTTACCGCTTCTCTCTTTATCAAGCCCCTGCTACCTTTCATCATAAAATGGAAGTTGTTCTCCGCCAATTCCTTTGGCAAGGAGGGAAGAACGACAAAAGAAAGTTTAATTTAGTTAGTTGGGAACATGTCATCCAAACCCAAGATAGAGGCGGTCTCGGTATTAGGTCGCCCAAGTTCTTAAATCTTGCCTTTGGTGGGGAAATAGTATGGCGGCTTATTACAGGTCCCCCTTCATGGTGGAAAAGAGTGCTGGAGACCAAATACCTAAACTTCCCCAGGAAGCAACTTCTTGACTCTAATATTCCTAACAGAGACTCCTCTAAAATCTGGCGGCTATGCAAAAAAACCATTCCACTCATGATCCAGAACACTTCTAAAGTTCCTGTGTGGGGAGCCAGTATCAATATTGGAACGGATAAAATCCTGGGGCAACAACCTATAAACATGCATGAAGAAGCCATACCCATCATCAATTTCTTCAACAACAGGGGGATACACCACCTGGACCAAATCTCCAACTGGGATCCCCATTCTCACATTTGGACAGGGTGGTCCTTCCCGGAAATACCCAGCGAATTAAAACCTAGCCTTTGCTATCTGCAGACTCTCCTTCGCAGTAAAGCTCCCATTAAGAAGAATGAGAGGGATGGTTTTCGTTGGGATTTAACTGGAACAAATTACACAGTCAAAGCAAGCCACCAGTACCTTTGCAACAACACCTTTCCCATGACCTTATGGAACCATCGGAAAATGGCTTGGAAGTCAGAGGCGCTCCCAAAAATTAAGTTTTTCATATGGCTTCTGCTGAAGGGTAAAATCTTAACAGCAGAGAACTTGAAAAAGAGAGGCATCAATGGCCCATCCAGATGTCCTAACTGCTACAACGCTGAAGAAACGATGCACCATCTCTTTGTAGAATGCCCCTTTGCTATTGAATGTTGGAAAAGTTTGTCCTCCACTGGCAATCTACCTTGGAATTCTCAACATTCCATAGCCGAAGCAATTCACATCTAGAAAAAAAGCTGCCCCTGGAAAGAAAAAAGAAGTAACCTGATGAAGAGAGTATGGAATACTCTCCCTTATACCTTGCTATGGTGAATCTGGCTAGCAAGAAATCGGAAAATATTCCAAGACAAGAGCTCAGCTACAAGAATAGTTTGTAACAAGGCCAAAAATCTCACCCTGGAAGCTATTTCAATCAAAACCCCAAGCAGGATAGATGCAACAATGTACAGTGTGGAAGAGCGAGAATTTATAAGTTACATTCTGGATAAAAATTACAAAGCCCAAAATGGTAGCACGGCGAATGAGCAACGCTATAAAGAAACCAACTCCTGGAAAATCAGATTAAAAGAAGAGGAGTTTGTCAATTGGATACAAAATTGCAACAGCTTCTATCTTTTTTTCGATGGGGCATCTAAGTCGAATCCAGGAACAGCCGGAGCAGGGGGACTAATCATCAACGCTAATGGGGAATGCATTCTGCACTATGAATGGGGCCTAGGGAAGGTCTCGAACAATAGAGAAGAAGCATTAGCCCTGTTTCAAGGACTAACTCAGCTAAGAAAATTGTGGATAAATTCAGCAAGGATCTTAGGAGATTCTTCTGTTGTCATCCGCCTCATGGTCCACCAGAAAGAATCGCCCAACACCCTCCTCCAGCATGTCATCAGGCGAAATCAATTACTGCATCAGACAATGGACAACTTGCAGTACTTCCATATCCTTCATAATCTCAACAAGCAGGCCGATGGATATGCCAACAGAGCATGTGAAAGGACAATAGGCAGTTTGTGTTGCAATGCTGAGGAGATCCACCAGCCCTTGCCATGATTTGAGTCAAGCCTTTCCGCACCAAATCGATCAGCACTGACAAAAAGGATTGGAATCAGACCTATCAGGCCTTCAGCAAAATTGTTATCCGCATTGGGATATGGAAAAGATATTATCCTCTCCAAATTCCTCTCAATCACAATATCCATGCCATTCTCTATCTTATCAACTCTGTTCCTCTGGCTTTACTGGACAGTTCTCTGACCTTTCCGTGCCTCTTCCTGGAATCCCTCTCATTTCTCGTGACTGGCTCTCATCCCTCCCACCTCTCCTTATATCCTCCCTCCCCTCTCCTTATCCTTGCGCTCTACCCCCCGATTGCTCCTCTCTTCGAATCATCGCGGTTATTCATTCCTGCCTCCGGTTCCAAGTGGATCTACCATTCTTCTAGCTGCGTCGTTATTCTATTTTCTTCTCCTACTATTGTAACCTGGAAGATTTCTGCTCCCTGCGTCGTTAACCGAATCCATAGGCAATCCCTCTTTGCCCCCATCCACCCTCTATTTTCCCCTCCCTCAACATCAGTTATGGCTCGCAATGAGGATTGTTTGCACTGCTCGGACCTGCAAGCTGAGCTGGAAGAAATCAGAGCCTAGTAGCATATCTTAGACAATCAACAGAGGATTTTGGAAGCAAGAATCGATGACCAGAATCGCATCATTAATGACAAATACCGAGCTGAAATTGATCTCTTCTTGCACAGGGTTTCTTCTCTTCATCAACAGTTCAACCATTTATCAAATAGGTGTAGCCATGCGGAAGAGTCCATAACGATTCTGAAATATATGATGGACAAACGCAACAACACAGCCCCAAGCTCCTCAAGCGCCAAGCAAATAGACGGGGATGAAAAACTGGAGGAAGCTACAGCAAGGCACATCAGCCATATTAACATAGATTAGAAATGATTTGTAAATGTCATTTTTTGCTGCTCCAATATGTAAGAGTCTACAGTAGTTTAGAAGTCTTTAAAGACAGAACAAGTAGGAGAAGGATCAAGGAGAGATATCTATTTTGTAACTCCACTCATCCTGGCTGCCCTCAGCACCTAATGTACCTTAGGAGTCCTGACTCCCATCTTTTTTTCAGTTATTAATACAGCGACCGACTATGTTAAAAAAAAAAAAAAAGTTTGCTAAGCTAGGACCACCCATCGTTGTTATTATTGTGTTGTGTTTCACAATCAAATGATGATGATTGATGGAATGGGAAACCATCACGAATAAAAAAAAAAATCTGGTCCATTAAGTGACGAGACCACCTGCTGCCTATTGAGGTTATTGTTGTGTTTTATTTCACAATCGAGAAATGGAAATAGATGAAGTCGATAACCAATGAGAAAATTTATTTCTATTAGGCTACCAATTCATGGTACCACCCACCCTTATCGGATGAGACTTTGTTAATGCTCAACCTTATTGCAACAATGGAAATCAATGACCTAGGTTCACATTGTGGCCCCCCAGGTCTCTCGTGGGTTAATGGGTGGGGTGTACAGCATTGGAACTCCCTTCATGGGCCTTTGTTAAAGGATTACTATCTTGTGTGGGTGCATTTGTACTGCATACTCGATCTACAATGCTTATTTACCTTAGAGTTTCCCTTCACCTATTGTGAGTTAACTATGGGTCTAAAAATGGAACTCACCCTTAATAAAAATTGCTTCAAGTTTTTTATAGGGGCCTTTGGCACATAAAACCTACCACCACTCACTACCCACTGCTCTCCTCTCTTAGTTTACACTTAATGCTTGGGGTGGTAATGTACTCGAGCAATATGACGTGGACCTGGCTCTGACATGGAACCTCAAACAACACTCATTGCCCACTACCTAGTTTTGAAGACTTATCAACAAAGATAGAGGAGAATGGGAAATGGAGTGTTGTTCTAGTCTAGTGTGATGTGGGTTTAAGGACACCCACCAAAATTGGGATATGGGCCAAAATGCATATAACAGGGAAAGTCCCACAAAAACAAGGAGGAGGACCCTGCGGGCCTGACACTTTAGACGATGTGGCAGTGGCCATGTGGATGCCACATAGGAATACAAGGTTACATGAAACGATGTAGTAATGATGTGGTAGTTCCATGTGGACTATACTTGGATGTCATGTGGCATTCAATGCTGATGTGGCCTAATTTGATTCACTAAACTTCAAGAGGGCATAAATTTCAATCTAGGAGTCAGATTGAGATAAAATTTATATTACTAAAAAATGTCTCGATCAGATGAACACAATGGTGGCATTAGTTTGGAGATATAAATTAGTTGTAAAAAGAGGATTTTTTTGACCCCATCTTCATAATAGAACTTGGAGGTCAAGTCAATTCAATAGGTAACACCTCCCACAACCAAAACAAGTACAAGGGGATGGGAGGGAGTGTTAAAACCTTTTTTTCGGTGTCTCATTGCTCCCATTCCTAAACTAAGGTTAGCATAGCTATTAGTTCAACTTCTTCTTCAATTAAATGATGCATCTTAAAATTCCAATTTTCATAGTTTCGCCATCTAGCTTCAAGGTTGGTTCATTTAAATATGATTTTTCCAGTGGAATTTCCATCTTATGAACTTAACAAATAATATTTTTTTATCTCTCCAATATTCTCTTTTTTTTAAAATTGTATTTAACCACTTCTTGATGAGGTACCACCAAAATGCTCAATACAATATAAGTAAAGGAAAGCAAACAAAATATAAAAAGGAATTAGATCATAGTGAACATAAAATTTATCATGAAAAAGTTACCTCTTGCTCGAGTTTTTAATGATCTCTTGGTTAGACTTTAAGCATATTTTTCCATGAAATTTACCATGAAAAAGTTACCTCAGGTCTTTTTTTAACAATCTCTTATTTCATGGACATTTGAACATTTTTTCCCTTCGTATCTTTTAACCTAGCAATTAATAATGCCTCTTTTATGAATTATGAGCATCATCTTCTCATAGTCGTGATACCTTTGCTTAAACCCTCAATTCCTATCTCAATTCTTCTCAACACCAACAACAATTACCTCGTGCTCTATTTTTTTACAATATCTTATTTGATGATATTTAAACATTTTTTCCCTTTGTATATTTTAAGGTATATTTAAATGTATAAAGAAGATTCATAACCTCTCAATTCAACATGTGTACTTATACTACTAACCAAAAAATACTTATATTTTCTGTTTAAGTTTCCCCTTGTGATAAAAAGCTACAACCATTATTGATATTTCTCTATGCATTGTAATTCATATTTAATCCATCAATTTTTTAATTAATTAAAATGACTACAGTAGGCATATACATATTATCACACTAATATATAAGTATATCACACTAATATATAGGTTTAAAATAAAAAACTACAAATAAATATTAATAAGCATTTATTTTTAATTTTTAAATCAATTATAATTATATTTCTAAGCATTTTTTTAGATATCATTATTTTTTTTTTCGGAAATATATCATCAAAACTTATGTTTGTAATGTTTGAATGCTTTTTTTAAAATTATGAATTTTAGAATTATGGCGATAATGATTAAATTCACTATAATTTTAATAACATGCAAGCGTTTACTGTGATTTATACTACTATTATTTTAATTATTAATATTTACGCTATTGCTTCTATTGTTTTTGGAACGAACAGTATTTTAATATTCTATTAAAAGATATAGAGTTATATATACCCAGTGCAGTGCACTCACATCATGGTTGTGATTTGTGGGGCTTGTGAATATATGTAGGCATTATTATTGTTACTATGTTAGACGTGTCAAAAGCAAAATTCAATGACAGTCATAGACGACAGTCCATCTTTAACTTTAGCGGACAGAGTACTAAGACAGCTGCAGAAAAAAGAAAACTTAATGACAGCTTGCAGCATACGGAAACTCCTATTTCCACCTCTATAGCAAAGTAAATGCGCTCTGACATGCGAGGCAAATAGCGCTCGCCCTCTCTCTCCACGCTGCTATCTCGATTCAGGTGTTGTCACTCAGAGGGCGAGCGTTATTTGCCTCGCATGTTAGAGCGCATTTACTTTGCTATAGAGGTGGAAATAGGAGTCCCGTCTGCTTTTTACATGATGATCTTCATTTCTGATTTCACGTCAAAACAATTTAGTTTTATTATGGGGATTTGAGGTTAAATATAATGTTATTGTGAATTGGGTTCTTAACTTTTTAACAATAATGAGTAATTTTGACCTTTCGCATTTTTTTTTTTATTCCTTATTAACCCCTCATTCAAATGTGCTACGATGTTTGCAAGGCGGTTTCTTTCGTATTATTTTGTCTTAAATAAACATATTTATTTTTTATTTTTTTTCACTCGTAGAAAAATCTCTGGTAACTGAGTTGTCAAACCAGCAGTGAGGACAACCATCTCTCGTTGTTAGGAGGCTGACTCATTACCTTTAATCAAGAAATAACCAGCTGGTAGTACTTAAGGGACAGAGTTTCACTCCTACGAAATGTCTCTAGAAAAATAAACCTTAACCAAACAAAAACAATTTTAAAGCATACTCCAAACTCATTTTTCAACTTTTTTATAACAAATAAAATATATATATATATATATTAATAACAATAATATATAACAATTATAAATAATATAATATTAAAAAAATATTCTATGACTTGAAAACTTAATATAATTTCAACAATGTGATAAAAAGCTATTCAAAAATGGGGAAGTTGTTGATGAAAAAGCATATGTGTGTCCTTGGGGATGGGAAAATGGGACATTGTAAGGAACGAAGACAGATGAAGATGCACTAATTTATGCAGAGGGTTATCGGTCAACCACATAACCTTATATCAAGAAATCATTGAATTAAGCAAAGAGTTGGGACCTGGTTGATCCGGACTTATGCAGAAACACAACAAAATATAAAAATAAACATGAACATGGAGATGCAACAAAAATAAAACTTCATTTCATTAATATCAAAAAACTTAAATATGTTTACATATAGAATGGAAATAACTAGCTCAGGCGCTTATCTCCGAGAAGAGATGTGGCGGCTACACACCTCTGAACTGTGTTACAATGAGGCTGGAAGACCTATTTTATCATTAAAAAACAATAAAAGACCTTAAACATCCAAAAACCTAACTTTAAAAGATGAAGCGCCAAAACTATGGCCATATCCATGGAGACCCAACAAAATTAAAACTTCATTTCACTAATATCAAAAAACTGAAATATGTTTACATATAGAATGGAAATAACTACCTCAGGCGATAGTAGCTTATCTCCGAAAGGAGATGTGGCAGCTACACACCTCTGAACTGTGTTACAAATGAGGCTTGAAGACCTATTTTATCATTAAAAAACAATAAAAAACCCTAAACATCCAAAAACCTAACTTTAAAAGATGAAGCGCCAAAACTATGACCATATCCATAAGTATTATTCAAAAATTGCACCCCATAACACAAACTTTTTAATCCAAATAATTAAAGAAATTTTCAAAACATTAAATCTAATTAAAAAACAACCCAAAAAAAAACACTTAATGTATAACTAAATACAATAAATCAATTAAACGAAACTATAACCATATCCATACATATTATTCAAAAATTCCACCCAATAACGAAGACTTTTTGAACTCATCCGGCATACACGTGAAACCCGGCATACACGTGAAACTCGACCGAATGCCACTTTAAGAGCGGTGTTTGAGATATTTTTAACCGAGTGGCCACCATCTCATCTCATCTGAGCACGGACAAACTCCCCCCACTTTTCTTCGGTGTCCCCATCTCTCTATCCCAACAACACGCGTTTAAAAAACAAACATATTGACTGACTTAAGAGCAGTGTACTTCATATGACCACCACCTTTTTGATCATATGACCAGCATCTACGGTGCCCCTTTCTTTCTCAACGACACGCGTTTGAAAAAACAACCCATGCATGGACCGAATGCCACTTGAGAGCTCTCTTTTTCAATGACACGGGTTTGAATAAACAGCCCATGCATGGACCGAACGCCACTTGAGAGCTCTCTATCTCAACAACACGCGTTTTGACTTAAGAGCATGATGAAGACGTCTTCGGTGAACTCATAACGTGAAACTTGACCGAACGCCACTTTAAAAGCGGTGTTGGATATGTTTTGTTTGATTTGGTTTGAGATATTTTTAACGGAGTGGCCACCATCTCATTTGACCACCCACAAACTTCCCCTACTTTTCTTCGGTGTCCCCGTCTCACAACACGCGTTTGAAAACAACAGCACGGCACTGGAGAGCTCTCTATCTCAACAGCACGGGTTTGAAACAGAAACGTATTGACTTAACACCTGTCTACTTCAACCTCATGAAGCCGTTACTCTATTAGTAGCAGAATTTGAGCTAACAGAGTGGCACCTTCTCCATTTTATTTTTTCCAAATATTTCCATATTGATATTGATGTAAGAGCTGTCTACACTGACTATTGATATTTTTTCCAAATATTTCCCTATTGATATTGACTTAAGAGCTGTCTACCCTGAATATTGATATTTTTTTTCCACATATTTCCATTCTACCCTGAATATTCGTATCTTTTCCAGATATTTCCATTTTAACTATTTAGGCCACCTTCTCACATAAACCATGTGGTATGATTCTCGGAGAATTGGACTTGCTCCCCCATACGTTAACATCTAGTGTCCCTAACATTTTTAATCCTTGTGCTCGTGATACGTTTGGTGATAATTTTATTCATATGGCCAGGATTTGATTTCAGCATGGGCAAGCTTCCGCTACTTTTCTTCAGTGCCCGTCTCTCTCTATCTCAACAACACGCTTTTGAAAAATCAACCCGTCGACCCAACGCAACTAGAGGACAGAGTTACCACCTTACCTAAATCTTTAACTTTAGCGGACAGAGTATTGAGTATTAAGACAGCAGCAAGAAAAAAGAAAAACAATCGCGTCAAGGGTTAACCAGTTTGTTATAGGGCATTAAATGCTTTGGTACATGCAGGCTATATAACAAAATAACACACAGTTTCAGTGGCTACATAAATTAAAAAATAAACCCTGTGTGTTATTTTGTTATATACCCTGCATGTACCAGAGCATTTAATGCCCTATGACAGATTGGTTAGCCCTTACCATCAATGACAGTTACAGCATACATCTTTAACTTTAAAAACAGAGTTACGGTCTCCACATATTATCCACCACCCTACCTACTCACGTCAGACGGCGTCCCCTCTGCTTTTTATCATGATGTTCACTTTTGCTTTGCATTTAGTCATGATGATTGAGAATGAGGCCGGCATTTCACGTCAAAAACAGTGTAGTTTTATTATGGGGATTTGAGGTTAAATATAATGTTATTGTGAATTAGGTTCTTAACCTTTTAATAATAATGAGTAATTTTGATGTTTTGCAATTTTTTTTTAATTGGCATATTTTATTATTGAGAAGGAGATAAAGTTATTTTATTTATTAAAAACATTTGGATTTATGATGAGTATTTGAGGTCTAAATATAATGTTGGTATGAATTATAATTTTGTTTTTTATTAGAAAAAGTTTATGAGTTAATAAGTTTTATAACATAATTTTGTATTAGAAAAGGTTTACGAGTTAATAAGTTTTATAATTTAATTTTGAGTTTGAAATTGTTATGTTTAAATTTTTAAATGATGTATATAATGATAGGATTAAAAACCTACACAATAAGTATTGGTTATGGATAATTCATATTTGATAGCAATGCAATTGAAATACATTAAGACTTGGGTGAGAGGATACAATTGTGCCCCCTTTTGACTTTACATGAGTAAACACTCGTGAAAGGAGGCTAGTGCACTCTTAATGAGCTATATTACTATGGGAGCAAAATCAGAGTTGGTGCTTTTAGGTTATCAACCTTATTAACCTTTCATTCAAATGTTCTACCATGTTTGCAAGGCAGTTTCTCTCATATTATTTTGTCTTAAATAAATATATTAATTATTTGTTTTTTAAATTGGATTTGTTTTTTTGTTATTTTATTTTTTATTTCAAAGCATTTTATATTGTTATCTTTTATTTCAAAGCATTCCACGTAGATCTTTCAATTTTATTTTTTATTTTTTTCTCACAGGTGGGAAAACCTATCATAACTCAGTTGTCAAACCAATTGTGAAGACAACCATCTCTGGCTGCTAGGAGGTTGACTCATCACCCTTAATCAAGAAATAACCAACTGGTAGTCCATAAGGGACAGAGTTTCACTCCTACAAAATGTCTCTAGAAAAAAGGACTCTCAACCAAACAAAAACAATTTTAAAACATACTCCAAACTCACTTTTCAACTTTTTATAACGAATAAAAAAATTATATATTAATAACAATTATATATAATATAATATTAAAAAACTATTCTTTTAAATTGAAAACTTAATATAATTTCAAATAAAAAACTATTCAAAAATTAACACTGAAAATTAAATATAATTTTTTAAACCATCCCATAGTACCTTTCATTGACATGAAAAAAACCAAAAAGGCATGAAAACAAGAATCCGCCCAGATCTTTCCTTTTTTTTAAAAAATGAGTCATAGTACATTTCATTAACATGAAAAAAAAACCAAAAAAGCATCAAAACAAAAATCCGCCCAGATTTTCTTTTGAAAAAAAATTGTCATTGAGCAGACTTTATACAACACGACACTTGGGCAATCATCCAAAAAATATATATATTAATTTACCCAATAAATCTTAATGTAGTGGCGTAAGGACTACGATGGTTTTTAATTTGATTGTGCTTAAGGATTACGATGGTTTTTAATTTGATTAAATCCGGCGTAAGCATAAGCATAAGGATGGTTTTTAATTTATTAAATTCTTATACCATGGTATTTTCAAAAGGTTTAATTTTATTTGGGGAATGGTTTTATTGAGTTAAGAGATTTATTTTATAATTGAGTATAATGGTGATTTGTAATTATGTTCATATTGATGATAGAGTTGGTGGAATAAAATATTTTTTAAATTTAAAAATAATGTCTACTATAATAAAAAACAAAAATGAATATACTATCCATGATTATTAGTTTTCTATATAATGTAATATAATTTCATGTAAAGTAATTACAAGTAAAAAAAATGTGTAATTAATATGTTTAACCTTATGAAAGAGGCCTCCGTCAGGGATGCCCACTTGCTCCAATTATATTTATATTAGCCATGAACACCCTCAGTTTGCACATTAGCAAGGCAATAGATGAGCATCGATGTCGGCCCATCAAGATCAGCAGGTATATATCTTTATCACACAACTTATTCATGGATGATGTTCTCCTATGTGCTATGTTATGTCAAGTATCTTGGAACTGCCTATTCGACATTCTCATAAATTTCCAAAAAGCCATGGGACTTATCATCAACAAGTCCAAATCCTCTATTTACTACAATGGGACTAATTTGGATCTAATTAATAGAATTGCAGCCATGTTTGGCGTTGTCACATGCTCGCTCCAAAATGGTATTACATATTTGGGTTTTCATCTTAAAACAAACAATTATTCTGCTAAAGATTGGGAATGGTTGATCGAGAGATACTATAAAAAAATCTGGTCATGGGAATTCAGAACCCTATCACTGGCTGGCAGAGTGATATTAGCTACAGCGGTCTTGTCTCAGCTATCTATATACTGGGCTCATTTGTTCTACCTTCCCTCGTGCACCATTCAACGATTAAACAAGATCACCGCTAATTTCATATGGGGAGGATCGTCCACACATAGAAAATTCCATCTTGCCAAAATGGATGCTATCTCCATTCTAAAACAATTTGGCGGATGGGGTTTAAAGGATTTGCGTCAATTTGGTCGTGCACTCTTATGCCGCACTTTATGGAGAGGCATATTTGGTAATGGCCCATGGAGCACCATTATCAGACAGAAATACATTTAAGGCAGGAAATTAAAATTCTGGTACAGAACTAGGGCTATCGGGCCTCGACAGGGATCTGCTATATGGCTCAGCTTACGGAAGATTGAATCTTTTTTCATTTCCTGATTGCGATGGAGGTTATTCACTGGTTGTCGTGTTCTCATTGGCATTAACCCCATATTATGTGGTCATGGCGAGATTTACATCCCCGAGGACCTTTCAGCACATCTTCATCGTCGCGACATATTTACATGGAACAAACTCATTGAAGACTGGCAAGGCTCTTCACCAATTTGGAAGGACGGAACAGCTCTCATCTTGCCGAATATATTGGATGGCATCTGGAAATCCATCACAGATACTCTATACAGATGTGGCTTACAGTGTTATGGAAATGAGGACCAACTCGCATGGACTGTTTGCAATGCACGGAAGCCTGTTTCTGTTCGTGACATATATCTAGATATGATCTTCCCCAGGATTTCAAATGCTCATATACTTTTTCCGATGGTATTCTAGAAGGCAGGATGTCCACTCAAATACATTCACTTTGCGTGGCTGGTATTCCACAACAAGAACCTCACATGGGACAACCTAAGGAAACGATGTTGGCATGGTCCTAATAGATGCGCATTGTGTGAAGCAGATGAAGAAACAAATATGCACATGTTTTTCCAATGCCCATCTATCCAACGCGTCTGGTATGTATTGGCAAATACTTTTGTTTTCCCACTTACTGTTTTTGACTCTTCCCATGCAGCATTCATCTGGTAGAGTCGGCAAAGAGGGACTCGGTGCTTTCTCATCCTTATTCTTCTCTGGTCTACCTGGAAGTGGCGGAATGCTAGAATCTTCAATGACTCAGTTGCTCTTGTTTCGTCCATCCTGGACAACGTCATGGCCTCCTGGACTATGATTTATGGCTCCGTTGATTTTTGATCTTATCGAACTATCTGTGATCATCCTCCTTTTATGCTTATATGGACTTGTGCATAACATATATGGTGATTTTTTGTAGACAGTTACCTATGTTTTTATTTTGCCTATATGCACTAGATATCTGTTACTTACCATACAATTCATCTGACATATGATCTGTTGAATATGGACAAGGTATGGACTACATCTATATGTACATTTGTCTTTTATATTGACTCAATATAATACATTATGCTTTTTTTCTCCTGAAAAAAAAAAACCTTATGTAATCTATATAGCATTGAAAATAACATTTTAAACAATGAAAAATTACACATTGTATTTTGGACTCTAAAAGAAATTTTAACTGAAAAAAATTATTCCAAATATTTTTTAAAATAATATTTTATAATTTGGTTACAATTTTATATTGTTTTATAATTCATTCATAATTATAATATTATATGACCTTCCTAATTTCTATTATTTTTATCCTATATTCTATAAATAAATTATATTAATTTTAATTGATTGAAAAATTATAATTATCTAAGAAGAAAGGAAACCAATACAAAATATTATTAATAAAAAGTTAATAAATAAATTACATCAATATTACCATAATAATAATAATAATATCACCATTTACCTATATGTGTATCATGTTTGAATTGGGAAATTGGTATTTTTAATTAATAGGATTATACCATTCATATAATGTCTTCTTAAAAAAAAAATTACATTAACAAAATAAAATAAAAACAATACAACTAAATGCCAAAGAACATGACAACAACCACAAAAGAGGAAGGAAAATAAGGGGATTAAGAACAAAGAGAAGGAACCCACGAGCTACTTAACTTCCATCCACCGTCCCTATTAAGAGTCTTACTCCACTGTCCCTATTAAGAGTCTTACTCCTCTTTTCAATTTCAATGGCTTCTCTTAATTTCTGGTGATGGAAATGGTCAACCCTCGCAAGGACCGTAGAATCCTCTAAGCAAATATGGTGCTTTGTTAATTTTGCATGTTCTGCTAGAGCAGAGGAGCGGGTCCTAGAGTGCCTAAGGTTCATTGTGTGCTCCTGAATCCTTTGTGAAATGGAATGCCATGTCTCTCCTACGAAGGGGGTTCCACAAGAACAAGGAATTAGATAAACACGCTTCATGCATTTGGGATCAATAAGGTCTTTGACAAATCTTAAAGAGCTATGAATGGTTTTCAATGGTCTAAAGCTGGAGCCAATCTTTTGCTTCCTCGGGATCCTAGCAATCTTGTCAGTTGTCCCTTGGATAAAGGGAAGTTGGACACTATAGGCTACCTTGACTCCATTCTTAGTTTTAGGTCCTCGCCTAACTTTTAAAAAGGCTCAGAAACCATGGAACTTATTATAACCATTATTCTTGAAGACATTTAAGAGATGGGTCTTCTCATCCATCAGATGGTCTTCATCACAAACCCTTAAAGTCCTAGTAGCTAGAGTGCTGAGAAAACCTAGTTGTTGGGTTGTAAAGTGATGAGATTTAGCATGAAGATACTGCTCATTATGGGTGTTCTTACATTATTTATTTTTATCCTTAGTAACAACAATAATTATTTTAGATAAAGTTATAATTTAGTTAATTCTTATAATATTTTAAAATTTAACAACTTAAAATGTATGATGTAGTAAGTGTTTTGGTGCTCATTATGGATTGGTACACTAGTATAGTACTATTTCAAAAAAATATAATTTCTATTATTAAAACTAAAAGTCGGGATAAAAACATTCCCTCTAACTACATGACCATTATGATTAACCACAATTTAGCCAAACTATATGGGCTTATTTTGGAAAAGAAGATTAACCTTTGGCTTAAAAGCCATGGTAAATGGAAAGATGGATTTAGGAGACATCACTTAACTATAGACCACCTTATTACACTTAGAATCATTCCAGAGGAATGTCATATAGTAAAAACTGATATATATATATATATATATATATATATATATATATATATTATATATATATATATATATATATATATATATATATATAATTTTAGAAAAGCTTTCGACATATTTCTTCAGGATAAGAAGTGGAAGAGACTAGAAGAGATAATGGTTCCTCTTTAATTAAGAGTTATTATGACTAGGCTATACAAGAATGTCATTGCCAAACTTAAGACCACTCAGGATTGGTCAAAAAGAAATTAAATGTAATATAAGAGTTAAGCAAGGGTGTCCCCTATCCCCTACCCTTTTTGGCATTTACATCAATAAGATAGAAGGGTGTTTGGAAGCTACAGGATGTGATGCCCCTAGGATCACTTGTATGGTCATTAATCTTCTCCATTATGCTAACGATACCGTTCTTCTAGCTAGGATCCATGACGATCTCAAAAAATAGCATAGAATCCTCCAAGAGTACTGCTCCAATATGGGTATGACTATTAATACCGATAAGAATAAAGTTATGATAATTAAATCTAGAAAGATAAACTACGATAATTTAATTTATGATAATAACTACTTGGAGAAAGTTCCATCATACAAATATCTATTTATTAACATTCATCATCAAATCAACTCAAATTATAGCATTGAGAAAAGGATAATTGGAGGTTGGAAATCTTACTATGGGCTTGAAAACAATTGTAAGTCAATATATTTTTGGGTATGGAGTAAAAAAATGTTCCTCATTGAGACTCTTTTCACCCCTATTATTTTATATGGATGTGAGGTTTGGGGTTGCATTATATTAGAGAATCATGGAGGAAGATGAAGTTAATCCAAAAGCAATTTATAACTTACAAACTCAAGATTAAATGCTCCCTATCTTATCCTCTTGATTGACGCTAGTCTTTCCCCCATTGAAAGCTTGGCTATGATTAGGTATCTCATGTATAAGAAGAAGCTATAATACATGAAAGTCAGGAGGTTCCCAAAAATTGCTTATAACTCTAGCCAAAACCCCCACCTTTGGCTCAAGCGACGATGGAATAATGATGCCCAATCTTGGCTAGACCATAGCGGGTAAAGGAGGAGATAATCTTGGAGAATAATGATAATATTAAAAGTATTTTTACTTCCAAATATAAGGATAAATTGTGGGATGATAAGGTTTTTGAGAAATAAAAGGAAGCTAATGTATTATAAAGAGGTGAACAATGTCAATCTTGACCACCATAATTGTCTGTTTGTCTTCACCAATGCTAATTATAAAATGAACATTTCCATGATAAGAACTAATTCTCATGAGCTTCAGAGTGAAACAAGGCGTTGGTCAATTCCCAAAACACCTTGGGATGAAAGAGTATGTCACCTTTGTGATTCTAAGAGGGTTGAAGATTAAGAGAAAGTTTTGTTGGATTGTCCAACACTTACTCATATCCATTCTAATTTTAAAAATATTTGCCACACTACCAACCTTCTTGACTTGTTAAGTCAACAAAACTATGGTGACCTCGAAACATTTCTCTACCTTCTCATCAATCAATGAAACAAAATATTAAAGAATTTCAATTAATCTATTACTTTCTTAAGTTCCAATAAACCATATTGATCTTAGTGCATCATCATCATCATCATCATCATCATCATCATCATCATCATCATCATCATCGTTTAATTTCATGAAGGCATTTTCATGAGATTGAGAATTTATAAGGAATATTGAAATGTGTGTATAGTAAATTTGGTTATATTATTATATTGTGGATGGTATAGGGAATTTTTTATTTAATTTATTAAGAAAGAGTTAGAAAATTAAGAATGGGTAGAAAGTTGAGGAAAAAATATACATGATAATTTTGAAAATGTTTGTAAAATTAATGTAATTTTTTTTAACTCTATATTTATGATGAATTAAAAGGTTAAGGTTTTTTTAAGTGATAACTTCTTTTTGATATAGTTCTTTAAAGTTGTAAATCTTTCTTTAAGTTTTATTTTTTCTTTTCTCAAAATAATTCTCCATTCCAATGGATTTGATCTCTCAATGTATGATTGCGTCGAGAGGTGATCTAAAACCTAGTATGGGATAGATGTTGTAATGGTTATAAATGAATGTGTTGTAACTTATTTTTACCGTAGCAGTTTTTTTATTTTTGTTGGAAAAAAATGAAAAAATAAGAAAAATAAAATAAAAAATATTTACACAAAAGAAAGAAAAGAAAATGACCAAATGAAAAGAAGAAAAATATAAAAAGAAAAGAATAAGGGGATATATATATATATATATATATATATATATATATATATATATATATATATATATATATATATATATATATATATATATATATATATATAAGGATTCGAGCCAGCTAAACTGCGGCGACGTATTTTTATATATTATTATTTAATTTCTTACATATTTTCAAAGACATTATGGTTTAATTTTCAAATAAAGAGTTGATATGAAATTTTGTCGTTTAGCAATAAAAGTCAATTGGAAATATATGAATCAGATCTTCCTCGTCCACACCAATGGCTGGGAATAAGTTCAGAACCCACCCCCCCGGCACCATCGGAGTCTAACGGGGGGGCCCAAAAGGTTGTATTGAGATTATTGCTTGAAGATACTTGATGCATCCTCAACGAGTTTGAGACCCCCCCTCCAAAATTGCTAACCACCCACCCACCCCTCCGAAAATAGCTTTCTACTCCTGCTCCACTCCTGCAGCCAATCACACTTCACCACATGTCCTCTCCTTATTCGCCCCTGCAAGTTAGTCATTAAACATTTAATTTCTCTTGCCAAATGTTCATATACCCATTTAGACATTAAATTTTCGCGCCAATGTTCAATTCTTTAATTACATGCTCCTAAAATGGTTATAAGTTCTACAACCACTCAAATTCCCTCCTTTAAAAAGACACCCATCCCTATGCTCATTTCCTTTTTCCATTTCAGCTCCAGAATCACTAGTTTAAATGCTAAATTTTACAAATCACACAACTGCTGATTTTCATATACCAGTGATCAACAATTCTGGTAATATTAGCAACCTCAACCTGTAATTTCCTATTTTACAATGTCTTCACCGAAAGGTAAATCAAATTCAGTGGTAGATATCCCTACATTACCTTTTGTAGTTAACCTAGATTAGCTTCCCTTGGTAGACATACAGTATAAAATTTCAGAAACCCAATGTGATTTTGACCTCTACAGACTCCACAATTAGGCAAACTAGAAGTTTCTTGATGTTAGTGATGAATTGATCATTTTGGAGTCTTTCCTTCCTCAATTAGTTTTTACCCAGACTCATAACTTCCCTGAATTTGTTACCTGATGTCATTTGAGATATATTCCTAGTCATAGGGTTGTAATTGTCCAAAATAATGAAGTATTATTTACTATTACTCCTGGGTCTATATGTCAAGTGCTTCAAGTCAATCCTTCAGCCCCTTTGCAACCATTTTCTACTGATTCTATCAAGAAGATTTACCAAAAACTCACATTTCCTTATCAAACCCGAATTTTTGAGTCATTTTTACCTGAGAATTCAGAGTTGCCTAGGACCAATCCACTTTATTCCACTTCAATTTTTCTATAAATTTCTAGGCAAGTCATCTCTATGGTCGCATGTCTGTTAGGTTACCCTACTAATCAATGGGCTGATGAAGTGATATTAGGATTTCTATCAGTGTTCTCTATGGGTAATAAACCCTCATTGATTTTCAACTACAACCGACTTTTGGCAAATAGTATTCATGATCAATTTTTGAAGTTTTGAACCGAATGTTCTTTCAAACATCAGTCAGTCCTGGTGTATTTACTTTTTTTTCATCAAGTAGATAGGTTCAAGTTTCCATTGCAGAAATTAGATGCACAAGGGAAACCTTAGTCGATCATTCACTGGACTTCCTTGGTAAAAACATAAAAGAATTTTCCTTCAGTAATTATGTAAATAAAAAATCCCCACAATGATAAAACATATTCAAGGATTTATTGGGTTGAAAGGGTATTATCGTAAGTTTGTTAAGAATTATGGGAGAATAGCAACACCTCTAACAAAATCACTAAATAAAGATGCATTTTCTTGGACTCCATAAGGTCCTAAGGCCTTTGAACGTCTTAAAGAGGAAGTGTGCAAAACACCTATCTTAGTTGCGTTTGACCTTCACAAAACCTTTATTATGGAATGTGATACCTCAGGAAATGGATCTGGTGTTTTTTTAATGTAAGAAGGAAGGCCCATTTCTTTTGAAAGTCGTCTACTCAAAGGAAAGTATTTACACAAACCTATTTATGAGAAGGAAATGTTGGTAATACTACATGCACTAAATAAATGGATAGCTTATCTAATGGGAAGACACTTCAAGGTAAAAACATACCATTATAGTCTTAAATACTTTTTGGAACAAAGAGTATCTTCATAAGAGCAGAAACAATGGGTCACAAATATTTTGGGTTATGACATTGAAATCATCTACAAAAAAGGGAAGCAAAATGTTGTTTCATATGCACTCTCAAGAAAGGATAAAGACGTGGAAGAATTTATTTGTGCTGTTTCTATTATCCAACCTCATTGGATAACCGAAGCAAGAGATGAATGGAAGAATGATGAAGAGGTATGGAAACTCATTCAAAAGATATAACAAGATCCCAGTACATCTGATACGTTTAGGTGGAAATGATTCATTATGGTACAAAGATAATTTATATCTTTGTAAGAATTCCCAACTCAAGAAAAACATTCTTTTCTAATTGCACACCTCCCCATTAGGAGGGCACTCATGGTTTTAAAAAACTTACCACAAGGTCAAGAAGTAATTTTTTTTGGATGGTCTTAAATCTGATATTCAGAAGTTTGTGACAAAATGTTTGGTTTGAAAACCAAATAAACTTGAGACAATTAATGCCCCAAGCCTATTACAACCTTTAGCTATTCCAAGTCAGCGTTGGGAGGAGGTCTCAATGGATTTTATCACTAGTTTACCCAACTTTGAAGGAAAGAGTATCATCATGGTGGTAGTTGATAGAATTACCAAATATGCACACTTTTGTGCATTATCTCATGCTTTGAAAGCGAGTACAGTTTCAACTGCATTTATGGAAATAATTCAAAAGCTACATGGAAATCCAACGATTATTGTAAGTGATAGAGATCCTGTTTTCATTGGATTTTTTTTATTTTTTATTTTTATTATTATCTTGGTACTCAATTAGCTCATCTTATCATCCTCACTCTAATGAGAAAACTGAGATAGTGAACACATGCTTGGAAGGATATCTTCGTTTCTTTGTATCTGATAAACAAACACAATGGGTCAAGTCGTTACCTTTATGATGGGCATATTAAAATATAAGATTGGTTGGTCTTTCCATTGAACAAGTTGGATTCATGAATTTTAAATTTTCATCTATGTAGATGTGTGGAGGGTTTTCTTTTGTAAGCCATTGTTTTGGAAAAGTTCTGCAACAGATTACGACTCATGAATAAATAATAATAATGTTGAGGTTATTTAGGGTTTCCAATAGATTATTGATATTGATGGAAAATTAAGATATTGGAGAAGTGGGACGTGTGTTAAATTGGTTGAATATTGAAATGGTAATTGTATAATATTTATATTTTATATTAAAATGGAAGATTTAGTAGTTATTAAGTTATTATTAATTAGTAAATATTTATATAGAGATGTTCTTATATGGGTTCGATTGGATATTTTTGTTGTCTTTTTCTTTTAACTATTTTTATGCTATATGCAAACTAGATATATTTAGTATACACACTATATATATAGTTGATTATTGAGTAACTTATATTTCTATTTATATTTATATTATTATTTTATTATTTTATTTTTATTATAAATAATTTTAATAATTAATTATATAATATAAGAAATAATATAAATTTTTTATTTTAAAAAAAATTTTAATAATAATATTATATTAATAATAATTATTAATAGTATTATAATCATATTAATAAACAAAATAGGTTGTTACTAAAAAAATCAAATCTATTAACAATAATTAATTAATTATTAGTTATTAATTTTTAATTTTTTATTAATCATAATTTTAAATTATTAATGAAATTATAGTTATGGTTGAAAAAAAGATAAATATTATAAACCAAATGAATTAATAATATAAGATGAAAGGATTAATATTATAGATCCATTGGATTAATGAACCTAACTAATTATTAACATTATAAACCGAACAAAGTAATATTTTAAATCCTAGGGAATATAAATCCAAGGAATTTGTATTATAAATCAATGGATTATAAATCTTAGAGATTCAAATTAAACCCTAGGATTACTATTATAAATCTTATGAATAATATTATACCCTAGGAATATAAACCCTCATATTGATAAACCCAAGGGATTGATATCATGAATGAAACAGAGTAATAAACCCAATGGATTATAAATAGAGGGGAATAATATTAACCACAAGGAATTAACATTATAAACCCAAGGGCAATAAACCCTATGGTAAATATTATAATCCCTAAAATAAACATTGAACCATAAGATTATAAACCCAAGTGATTTATATTAAACACTAGGATTAATATTATAAACCCTATGAATATATTATACCCTAAGAATATGAACCCTTATATTAATAAGCCCAAGGGATTGATATTATAAACCCAAAGGACTAATAAACACAACAAATTAATACTAAAAACCCAAGAGAATAATATTAAACCCAAGGATTTAACATTATAAACTCAAGGCATATAAACCCTAAAATACATATTACAAACACTAAAGTAAACATGGTTGACTATTGTTAACCATGGTTGATTTTCATATTGACACAATCTTTGTCACAATGCAACAATAAACGGTGATTGATAATGACTGATTTTCAGATTGAGATAATTGTCACAATGTGATGTTCAACAATGGTTGACCATTGTTGAACGTGGATGACAGTGGTTGACATAATGTGACATTGGAAAAAGAGACAATCATCATCACATTGTGACCATGAGTATTGATTATGGTTGATTTTCATATTCAAACAATCCTTGTCACAATGTGATGTTGCAACATGGTTGACCATGATTGATACTCATATTGAGAGAATCTTTGTCACAATCTGACGTTGGACCATGGTTAACCATGGATGACCATGGCTGTCACAATGTAACATTTGGACATGAGACAATATTTGACACAATGTGACCATCGTTATTAACAATCATTACCCATTATTGACCATAGTTGACCATGATCGATTTTCATATTGAGACAATCTTTGTCATAATGTGACATTGGACCATGGTTGGTTTTCATCTTGAGACAATCTTTGACATAATGAGATGTTGGACTATGATTGATGATGACATTGGACCATGATTGATGATGGTTGACCATGATTTATTTTCATGTTAAGACAATCATTGTCACAATGTTATGGTGGACCATGATTTACCATGGTTGATTTTTATATTGATCATAATTGACTATGGTTGACCATGATTGATTTTCATATTGAGAAAATCTTTGTCAAATGCAACATTTGACCATGGTTGATGATGGTTTACCATGATTGGACATGGTTGACCATGTTTGGTTTTCATATCGAGACAATCTTTATCACAATTTGATGTTGAACCATGGTTGACCGTGAATGACCATGATTGATGATGGTTGAACATGGTTGATTTTCATCTTTAGACAATGTTTGTCACAATGTGACATTGGATCATGGTTGAACATAACAATAAACCGAAAGGATTTATATGAAACCCTATGATTAATATTATAATATCTATGAATAATATTATACCCTAGGAATATGATCCCTTAGATTAATAAACCCAACAGTTTGATATTATAAACCTAGGGGACTATTAAACACAAGGGATTAATACTAAAAACCCAATGGATTATTAACCCATGGGAATAATATTAAACCCAAGGATTTTATATTATAAACCAAAGGTATATAAACCCTAAGATAAATATTACAAACCCTAAAATAAACATGGTTGACTATTGTTGACCATGCGTGATTTTCATATTGACACAATCTTTATTAAAATGCAACGATGGACCATGGTCCATGGTTGGCCATGATTGATTTTCATATTGAGACAATATTTGTCACAATCCAACGTTGGACCATGGTTGACCATAGTTGATTTTCATATTGAGACAATCTTTGTCATGATGTGACCATGTTTATTAATGATCATTGACCATGACTAACCATAGTTGATGAAGACTGATATTCATATTTAAAAAATATTTGTCACCATGTGATGTTGGAGCATGGTTGATTTTAATATTGCGATAATATTTGTCACAATGTGACATTGGACCATGGTTGATTTTGATATTGACCATGATTGACCTTAGTTGACCATGACTAACCAAGATTTACCATGGTTGACCAACATTGCTTTTCATATTGAGACAATATCTCACAACATGACATTTGATCATGCTTGGCCATGGCCTTATATCACTGAACATGGTTGACTATGGTTGATTTTCATATTAAGACAATCTTTGTCACAATGCAATGTTGGACCATAGTTAACCATAAATGGTCATGGTTGAAAATGTTTGAACATGGATGATTGTAAAATTGAGACAATCTTTTGTACAATCTAATGTTCAACCATGGCTGACCATGATTATAAGCCCAAGAGATTTAAATTAAACCCCATGATTAATACTATAAACCATATGAATAATATTATACCCTAGGAATATGAACCCTTAGATTAATAAACCCAAGGGATTGATATTATAAGCCCAAGGGACTAATAAACTCAAGGGATTGATATAATAAAGGAAAGCAACTAATAAACTGAAGAAATTATAAACCCATTGGAATAATATTAAACAAAACGAATTAATATTATAAACCCAACGGATGTAAACCCTAGGGTAGATATTATAAACATTAAAATAAATATTGAACCCTATGACTAATATTATGAAAGTTAGGATCAACATTATAAAACTAACTAATTAATAAACCCAAGGGATGAATATTAAAAACCAAGGTCTAAGATTAATATTAAATCATGGGAACATAAACCTTAGGGATTAATATCAAACCCTAAGATTAATATTATAAACCCTAATACTAAAAATCATAAACCCAATCTAAACTTTAATATTATAAATTGAATATTAAAAAGTCATAATATTATAAACTTTGTATTAAACTCAAGTTTTGTAACGTAACAATGTGACATTGAATAAATTACAATGTAATTTAACATTGCAACAATGGACCATGGTTGAGTATGGTTGGCCATGGTTGACAATGATTAACCATGGTTACCCATGGTTGATTTTCATATTGAGACAATCTTTGTCACAATGTGACGTTGGACTATGATTGACCATGATTGACCATGGTTGATTTTCATATTCACTATGAATGACTATAGTTGACCACAACTAACACTGATTGATCATGATTGGCCATGGTTGACCATGAATGATTTTCATATTGAGATAATCTTTGTCACAATGCAACATTTGACCATGGTTGATTTTCATATTGAGACAATCTCTGTCACAATGCGACATTTGACCATGGTTGATTTTCATATTGAGACAAACCTTATCACAATGTGACATTGACCATGGTTGACCATGAATGACCATGGTTGATGATGGTTGAGGATTGTTAAATATGATTGATTTTCATATTGAAACAATGTTTGTCATAATGTGATGTTGGGCCATGATTTACCATGATTATAAACCCAAAGGATTTATATTAAACCCTAGGATTAATATTATAAACCCTATGAATATATTATACCCTAGGAATATGAACCTTTAGATCAGGGATTGATATTATAATCCCAAGGGACCAATAAATTCAAGAGATTAATATTAAAAAGCTGATCGATTATAAAACCAATGGAATAATATTAAAACCAAGGGTTTAACTTTATAAACCCAAGGTATATAAACCCTATACATATTACAAACCCTAAAATAAACATTATTGACTATGGTTGGCCATCGTTGATTTTCATATTGACACAATGTTTGTTAGAATGCGGCGATGGACCATGATTGACCATGATTGATTTTCATATTGAGATATTTGTCACAATGTGACGTTGAACCATGGATGACCATTGTTGATTTTCATATTGATCAAATCTTTGTCATAATGCTACGTTGGATGATGGTTAACCATTGTTGACCATGGATAATAATGGTTGTCATAATGTGACGTTGGAGAAAGAGATAATCATCATCATAATGTGACCATGAGTATTGAACATGGTAGATTTTCATATTCAAACAATCTTTGTCACAATGTGATGTTGGACCATGGTTGACCATGATTGATACTCATATTGAGAGAATTTTTGTTACAATGCAACGTTGGACCAAGGTTGTCATAATGAGAAGTTGGACCATGAAACAATCTTTAACACAATATGAACATGGCTATTAATGATCATTGGTCGTTATTGGCCATAATTGACCATGATTGACTTTCATATTAAGACAATCTTTGTCACAATGCAACATTGGACCATGGTTTATTTTCATATTCAGACAACCTTTATCACAATGAGACGTTGAACTATTGTTGATTTTGATATTGACCATGATTGACGATGGTTGACCATGGTTGATTTCATATTGAGACAATCTTTGTCACAATGTGATGTTGGACCATAGTTGACCATCATTGACCATGATTGATTTTCATATTGACCATGGCTGACAAGGATTGACCATGATTGACCATGGTTTACCATGATTGACAAGGATTGACCATGCTTAACCATCATTAATTTTCATATTGAGAAAATCTTTGTCAAATACAACATTTGACCAAGGTTGACGATGGTCTACCATGATTGGACATGGTTGACCATGGTTGATTTTCATATTGAGACAATCTTTGTCACAATGTGATGTTGGACCGTGGTTGACCATGAATGACCATGGTAGATGATGGTTGAAAATGATTGATTTTCATCTTCAAACAATATTTGTCATAATGTGACATTGGACCATCGCTGACCATAATTATAAACCAAAGGAATTTATATGAAAACCTAGGATTAATATTATAAACCCTATGAATATATTAAACCCTAGGAATATGAACCCTTAGATCAATAAACCCAATGGATTGATATTATATACTCAAGGGACTATTAAACACAAGGGATTAATACTTAAAACCCATAGGATTATAAACCCAAGAGAATAATATTAAACCCAAGGGTTTAATATTATAAACCCAAGATATATAAATCCTAAGATAAATATTAGAAACCCTAAAATAAACATGGTTGACTATTGTTGACCATGGTTGATTTTCATATTGACACAATCTTTCTCAAAATGTCACAATGGAGCATGGTCCATGGTCGACCATGATTGATTTTCATATTGAGACAATCTTTGTCATGATGCAACATTGGACCATGGTTGACCATTGTTAACCAAGCATGACTATAGTTGTCATAATGTGACGTTGGACAAAGAGACAATCACCGTCACAGTATGACTATGCTTATTGGTCATGGTTGACTATTATTGACCCTAGTAGACGATGGTTGACTTTCATATTAAGACAATCTTTGTCACAATGTGATGTTAGACCATCGTTGACCATGATTGATTTTCATATTGGGAGAATTTTATCACAATGTGAAGCGAGAACATGGATGACCATTGTTGTCGCAATGTGATGTTAGACTATGAGACAATCTTTGTCATAATATGACGATGGTTATTACCTCTCATTCACCATGGTTGATTTTCATATTAAAATTCATTTACGACTTCATTTAAATCTTAATATAATATAATCAAATTAAAAAATTAATATAAAAATAAATTTATTTATTACATATTTAATTTATATTTTTTAATTCAAATTGTAATTTTTAATTTATTTTTTATTATATATATTTGATTTATATATTCATCAATTTTAAATTTATCTCTCTCTCTTCACTCTATGTAACATTTTTTTTCTAATCTAATCTTAGTAGGCTTCAAATAAAATTTAATATGAAATAATATAAGAAAGGTAATTGTGCACTTAACTTCATCTAATTAGGTACCTTCATAAGGCTATCGAAAACAATAATTCCCCAATTCAAGTAACATAGAAAGTTTTTCGAAAACTAAAATAATTTTCCTCTAGAAGAGCAAAATTTGTCCCATGTAATTCTGCCATGCCAACAATTTCACGCAAACCGAGTTAATGTAAGACCATCGGCAGTCCATATCCTAATGAATTTTGCTGGCAAATAATTTCAATGCAGCCAGTTACATACACATTAGCATGGAGGACATGACCCCAGAAACCTTTTCAATCCCTCAAAAAATGCAAAACAAACATGAAAATTAACACTCCACCACGCCGAGCACTTTCACAAAAATTGTGCCATTTAGGCTGATATTCAACTTTTATTCATTCATTTCAGCGAGAATGAATACGTTCTATCCACAATCATATTGTAAAAATACCAATATTTTGAAAATAGTTGTTATTTTTTTTTAAAATAAACAAATAACTTTATACAATATAATATATTATGGTGTTTTACTTTTCATTTGAAAGTTTTATGCGGCCCACATTTTCAAATTTTTGCATCTATACAACTGAAAAGGGTTCCAATATCTATTTTAAACTGTTATCCGGAACGTTTTTTTAATATTATAAACATTTACAGAAATTTTCAAATACCTGCCATACAAAAAAGACGAACTATATCTAATTACAAAAACATAAAAACCAATCAAGGAATTTAGATTTTTGTGATCCATAACGTTTGTTTAGAAATTTTTTGGTGAAATCACATAATTGATCATTTGTCGACGCTTTTCGAATCAACTAGTGTGATTCATCGTTAAAACAAGTTGAAGATACAGATCCAGTATAGCGAGTTAAATAATCCAAGCAGAAACTCCACCGGCCAAAAACCAATGTTTATAATATATATTTTTCAATCAAATTGAAAGTACAAACTAATTCAAGAGTTCATATCGTTTATTGAAAAATATGAATTTAGATCTATGGCCATTGTTAAGTGTTGGATTTCGTAGCGTGTACCTTGTAGCTGTCAACATTAATTATACCGAAGGTGTTATTCTACCGAGTTGGCAAACACTATTCAGCCACCCAATCATAGTGCCCCATTTTCGTCGTTCCAGCTAATCCCATGCTTGATTTTCGTCTTCTTTCATCTCGTCAAAATTTGACACGTAGAAAGCCACCGCGGGGAAAGCTGTTGCCCCTGCCAATACCTCACCCGTCTCTTCTTCTGTCGTTTCAACGGTTGCGACTTCATCTTCTGCCATTTCAACAGCCGCGGATTCATCTTCTGCTTCAGCTGGGCACTTATTTAACGAGCTCGGCTTCTTCGGCCGCTTAGGTACCTTTCTCCTCGGACTCCAGCTAGGATGATTTTGCTTTGGTACCTTTCGCCTTGTGATTTTCAGAGTCTAATTTGTTCGATCCCACCATAAGAAATAAACCAAATGTTTGTACAACAAATCCGCAGCTGAATATCTCCATCCCTCCACGCCAATAGACTCAGCTTTATCGATTTCCTCTGTCTCTGACGAGTGCATCTATGTCCAGAGACATGTCAGATCTCGCAGACTTGGAGCGAATTCAGATTCTCTCAGCTTTATCAAATTCTTTGCTTCCGAAGAGTGCATCTGTGTCCAGATACGTGTCGGATATCGGCAAAGCTGGAGCGAATTCATATTCTCGGCCATTGAAGTGGGGGCAACGTCTACAAGGTCATACACAAGAAGCATTGACCAGAAGCATCGACAGTAACAGCCGCAACTTCAGTTCCTTTTTCGTTAACCTCTAGAAATCGTAGTTACTAAATTCGATAGGAAAAATTTGACTCTATAAAACCGGAAGCATCGACAGTAACAGCCGCAACTTCAGTTCCTTTTTCATTAATCTCTAGTTACCAAATTCGATATCAAAAATTTGACTCTATAAAATATTGATATTATACATCTTACAAATATTTAAATATATTAATTTTTTATTTTTTATTATAAATTTAAATAAACTATTATTATATTTGAAATTTTAATGAAAATTATATAAAGTGTATAAGTTATTTTTTTTAAATTAGAAATTTACTGTTTTTATGTTTCATATTGGAGTCGTTGATTGCATCGAATTTATTAAATTTATAAATTTGTAAAAGTAAGAATTATCTTTTTTTTAATTGTAATTTATCATTTTATAAAATTTCTAATATAGAAATTATCATTTTAATTTTTCTATAAAAAATTTATAGTTTTTTTTATTTTTTTCTCAATAAAAACTACCAATTTTCTAGATAGAAATTATTGTTTTTTATTTATTTATAAAATTATTAAAAAAAAAATCCAGAAGAAATACTAACTTTAACTTTAATTCTTATAAGAAAGTTTTTTTATTTTATTTTTATAAAAATCATTTAAAAAAAAAGTCCAAGAAGAAATACCAACTTTAATACTTATAAGAAAATTTATAAAATCTAATTGATCTTAGCATTAGCTTTTCCTTTCTCTACATTATTTATTTCTACTAGGATTGAACAAGTCCAAACTTGTATTCTTCCAATGTATCAACTAAACAAAGCTAGAATTAAAAATTTAACTTGTCAGAGCATTTCCTATTCAATAATTGAAGAGTAAGTTCAATGACTTATTACAACTAAAGCTGAACGGTTCCAAACTTATATTGTTTTAATGAACCAATCAAAATTAGAATTAAAAATTTACCTCTCAAATAAATAATAGATGTGAGTGTGATTCTTCCACGGTTAAAGAAATAGATGCGAGTGTGATTCTTCAACTGTTAAAAAAAATAGATGCGAGTGCGATACTTCAACGGTTAAAGAATAGATTCTTAGGGCTATTGAAAATAACTTTAAATATTATTTTTTTAACAAAATAATTAAAAAAATAAATCCATACGTTTCAATTTACATACAGCACACCAACTTCTAAATTTATAAAATGTATTTGAACCAGGTTTGAAAATAGTAATGTGAAAAAATCTTATATATTTAGTCAACCAGCTAAAGTTGTATATATCAAACTTCTAGATCTATTTACATTATGCCTTGCCTATGACCATTGTTCAATATATCAAACTTCTAGATCTATTTACATTATGCCTTGCCTATGACCATTGTTCACTGTAACAAAACACATTTCCAGATCTATTTCCAGATCTATTTACCGTATACCTTGCTTACGGCTATTGTTTAGTGTAACGAAACACATTATGTATTCACGTTCGGGTGCAAAACATTCCAGTTAAAGGATGAAGCACTGGAACAGGGGCCTTTGATAAAAATATAGCAACGTAGCGAATTGGAATTCACCCAATTAATCACCGTATCGAACTGAACTTGCGTATTTTTTGGGCTGTTACAGACGAACTTGGTAACTATGCTAGAAATGATTCGCGAAAAAAATTTGAAATGTGCAGTGACCTGGAAATACACCATTTCTATGAAGTGTAACATATTAGCAAAAGGCCGCATCAAACCCAACTTTTTCAGAAATTTTTGTGCTTCAAAAGACGAGGAAAACCCAACTTTTTCAGAAATTTTTGTGCCTCAAAAGAAAAGGAAATCATGAAGGAGGTAGCTGAAAAAATCCGACTTCAGCTTCATCTCCTCGGGATAGATGATTCTCACAAAAATTAAGATTAATAGCTTTTTTATAGATCGAGCAGGTCGCTCTTCTTATTGCGCAAAATGACAAACTTTTGCTTTCCTTGGACGTAGGGAACACATAATTTGGGACGGCAAGCCATATTTCCCAGGCTATCTGGTCATAAATGAACGGCGGGTGTATATGTCTATCGTTCGGGCATATACACTAGCTGTACATTTATGGCCCGATAGCCTGGGATTTATTGACGGCCATTTGAGACTTGCCAACTCTCTTAATAAATTGTTTCCTTTTTGTAATCATCATGGACGCTTTCCCAGTTTCACCATTAAGCAAATTAAAAGTACCTTCCTAGGTTGCTGAGGAATCAAATTCTTTTTTCCATGTACCCTTGAAGGACAAGGCATTTGTTAAGACCAATCTCGTATATTTGTTTACAGAATCAACTAGAAGTGGTTCCTGTATTTTCCCTTTTGTTTCATCTGCAACCCATTTATTGATCTCCATTCTTGTGTTGCTTTCAAACATTTTATGAGCTTTGAAAAGACAAATTATACAAGAAATTGCATTAATTCCCAGCTTCCACTAGTATAAGACTAGAAGCATAACCTTTTAGAAAACAAAGAACAATAGAAAGCTGAGTTTAAGGTACGGTCGAAGACATAATTCATTTTAGACGTAAACATGCTTTACTATAATTACAAGAAACTCATAACTCTTACCAATCAACCATTATACCTCATTTAAGTTCAGTAGGAAGTTTAACTTGATCTAGATAAGATTTTCAGGAAGAAGAAGAAAAGTGTTGATAAAAAAACTATTTCCTGAATAAAACAATATGGATTAGGTGGTGTCAATGTATCCAAACATCCCATTCTATTTGAGTTTAGTGTATTTAGGCTGTTGGTTCTACATAACAATTTAACAGACATAAAAATGCTAAAGTGCATTGGCCTCACAAATGACGTTCTGGCAGGTCTCGGAGGGCCTGAGATATCTGCACCATCAAGATATTGTACACAGAGACATAAAGCCCTCCAATCTGCTGATAAATAGGAAGCTAAGAAGTAAAAATTGCAGACTGTGAGGTGAGCAGAATTATGTCTCAGACATTGGATCCCTGCAATACTTATGTGGGTACCTGCGCTTACATGAGCCCAGAGATTCGACCCCGAGAACCATGACGAAATATGTGGCGGATCTCCAGGAGAATTGAACTCCAACTGGGCTGCTTGTTGTTTCTCTTCGTCACTTTGGAGTGCAATCACGAGAAATTATCAATTTGGAGTGCAGCCATGTGAGGGTGGTGAGGCAATCAACATATTCTGTAGGGAGGCAATGCTTAGGAGCATGTAATTGATCATTCAAATGTAGTGCATGTGGAAACATGACCAAGCTAAAGAGCCCATGATGAAGGTACCACCATTGAAATGTTTGTAGTATGTACATGCAAGTTTGCAATTACTTGGTGTTTTTTATTCCAATGTTGTGCCCTTTTAATGATAGCCTCAATCACATGGAGTGCATGCCCAAGTTTATAGTGTTGTCTTATTCCACACGATATTAATTCAGAATTAACTGTTCTTTCATGATTTGTTGGGCTGGAGATTAATTCAGAATTAATTGTTTTTTCGCTTAAATTTTAATAAATAGAATTAATATTATTTATATTTTATTTATTTGGTAAATATTTTGAAACAAAATATTTTTATTTTTTAATATTGATATATAGTTTACATTTTAATAATTATATTTTTATTTAACAAATATTTGAAAAAAAACAAAACAACATAAAAATTCCCCACACATGGGAGAAAACGTCACTATATAAATAATTTAATTTGATTAATGTTAATTTATAATTATATACATTCATTACAGTTAAGTGAGGTTTAGTTGAAGTTATATCCTACAATGATTTATCTATTAAATGTTCTACTACGATTTTTGAGTGATATCTTTGCATCACGTAAAAGATAGTTTATTCTAGGGATTCCAAAAATGATATGAACACTTTGTTGAGCATATTGTTTGAGGGTATATTTGGATTTTTTAAATAATAATGGTAGCTAATCGTAAACAATAAACCATACGATTATAGAGAAGAAAATACTCTTTATTTTTTTTAAATAGTTTAAGATTGATGTAAATATAGGGTTAATGTATGAATTAAAGGTAAATTTTTTGGAAGGATTTTTTAACTCAATTTATTTTGGTGATTAGTAAACCCTTTTTATATATAAAAAGTTAAATAAACCATTAATCGTGGAAAATGGTTCACGCAATTTTGATTTTTTTAAATGAATATGTTAATTATTTGGTGGATATTAATGATTATAAAAATATTTTATATTTAATAATAAAATTTTAAATTATTTTTATTAGGTAAAAGGTGTTTCTTAACCTAAGAAAATATGTTTTTTTTAATTTTTTTACATATCACAATTAAATTTAACATAAATAAATTCTAAAACAAACATATCAAATCACCAAATTTCCTTTTTACTCCTTACAAACCACTATAAAATTTACCTATTTCATAACAAATATATATATTTTTTACTAGACAATCATATCATATCACTTAATTTTTGTAATAATCTAATTAATATTGATAAAGTGTAAAGAATAACCATTACATTTTCCCTATTTAATAAAAAAAATATAATAAACTTTACCAATTAAAAAAGAGAAACACAAATATCTCATTCTCCTCAGTTTCAACATAGATTTAATACCATTTACCTATTGCTTCTTAAAACACATCAGTAAGTGGTGCAGGGTAAAAACCCACACATACCCACAGTGTGCAAGAATCTGCATAAATGCATTTGTCCCAAGGATTTAACTCTGCAATGGAGTCAAATCTTCAACCTCTATGGTTAAGGCCCTCTCTATATAGTTCCTTTGTATCGGAACACAATCACCCCGCCTAGACCTCCTATTGGGACTATATCAACCCTTGAGTCTTTGTATAAGACTTTGATTAAAGTCTTTTCATTGATCCTTCTTATCGAGAATAAAAAACCCTTCAAAACCTTTATATAACCCATAATTCATATATATACAACCATCCTCCTTTAAACATTGGTTGCGTATGGGTTTAACATATGAATACACTATCGACGCTCTTTTTTCCTTACGACCTTTTACAAAGGAAATAACTACAAACATATCCTTCTCCACTTTTATATGGACTTTGCACAGTCCCTGAGGTTAACCCTCATCGTAATCGGCCATCGCATTCTCCCCGGCCTTACCACATATGTGGTTCATCACCCCTCTGACTACGATATGCGACTATCAAAGTCGTTAAATCTATGTTCTTGCCTTTAAACACTCGGCGTAACTCTTTAACACCATACAAAGGAATTACCTTAAACTTCCACCCCGAACCATATAAGGTAGACTTCAAAGTTTATATACTCTAGCTCTAAGTCACGTTGGGTCCGTTCATCCATCGGCACTTTGTATTATCGCAAGCCTCTTCCATACGCCGATTCCTGATCTCTCGATACCTCCGATCATCGATTAGCGCTTAATCACTATCGGTGTATCGACGTTCCATTACACTGCCCCTTGACTTCTTCAAACCGCCGATCCAACTAGTTCTCTGGACCCGATAAGGTTATAAACTGCTCTTGATAGTATTTCAAGCCCCGAATTCAGTTTCGACTATGTTTCGCGCCATTTCTTAGTGTAAACTGGATTTTACACTTACGAGATTTAAACTGTATAATAGCCTCCATCGATGTGATATTTCGCCTCTCCTCACGACATCATCCAAATCATTGATCCTTACTTTGTAGATTCGATGGTTCACACTTGATTTCGGGTTGATAATTCCTGCGGTGTTTAACTGCCCGATGAAGCGGTTTCTCCACTTTGCTCGCTACTACGTGGCACACACTCAGTGGAATCAGATGCGCCGCTCTCAATACCGCTTACGGTTTTGAGCATGCGCAAAATCCACTCTCACTGTTACAAAACCACCCTTCGCCGATTGTTCTTTGCTACTCCTTTTTACTTGATTTTTCCACAATTTCTTCAATTTTGCCTCCATGGTTCGGTTCTTCTGAAGGTTCCCATCCTCTGCTATTTTTCTTTCCACTCTCCCTCCCGAGCTTACTCTGTTTCTTCAATTGGATTCTAAGATCCCTTATGATTCCTCTGAATCATTCTCTCCTCCATGCATTCTTCATAACCCTGCCTGCAATCCTTTATTACAAAACCTACGAGTTCACATCATAATCAATCATAAACACGCGATTCACACACTCTGACACAGTGAGGAACAAACTCTGAATATGTATATGTAAAAGTAAAGAATACATTTGAGACTTCTCTGTCTCGCACAGGCCTATTTTTCAATGTCAGTGGCCTCCTCTTTTTGACTCTACCCATAGGCTTACATATATGCCAGGAGTTCTGTTGAACAGTCCTAGTTCGACTCCTATATCTATTGAACCGACTCCTAAATCCTCTGTCCACTATGTACACTTCTAATTAATTCCTAAAGTCTCTCTCTTGTCCTTCAAATCATGGAATGTTCTAAGAGTCCTAATTGATTTTAGGCTCTTTTGTCATTATTGCCACTCATGTTCTCATTTATTCGAGAGCACTTACAATTTCTCTCACACATCTAACTAAATCACTAAAAGGCCTAAATTTAATTAACTACTTCCTAAAAGTACATGACCCCCCCATGTCTACTTAATTACAATGATGTTCCTTGGGTTGAATGCTCCTGCATCAGACTCCCAAAATAGAAAATATTCATGATTTCCTTATCATGTGTCTTCTGGTCTTTGTCTTCTTGGATCCCACACTTTGTTCTGTAACTGTCTACATGCTTTGTTCCCTTGTTGTTGTTGTACATCTGCTATCTTTTGCGCCATCTTCTTATTCTTGTCAATCAAATTCAAGTTCTGATTAATATTTCTTCCTGTTTCTATCATTTTCCTCCATTTGGACTGCTTCATCATCAACTCCCACATTTCTTCAATCTTTGTCTCCAGTACATTTTTGGGCTGGTTCATATTTCTACCTCTTTCTCTTTGTTTCTGGCTGCTGTTACTGTCCACTAATTCTTTAAACTGCTACTGGTTACTTTCTCTTTGTAGTTGTTGGTTTACTTTTTCTTCTTTTTCTCTTGTTCCAACTTTTGCTTTGCTTGCTATGCTGACTTCTATGATGGCTCTTGCTTTGCTTGCTTCAACCTTGCCTTGGTTGCTTTGTTGACTTCTACTTTGATTGCTCCAACTTTTGGTTTGCTTGCTCTTGCTTCAACACTTGTTGTGACTACTATGTTGACTGCCTCCCTATCATCCTTATTCTATTTCATGATTGAATCATGATTGTTCAACACTTTCTCCGGCAATTTAACATCTTTTTCCATGGATTGAATTCTTCCATAGAATCTTCTTCTCTCATCTTTATTTAGTTGTTCACTTGTGCCAAATCACCTCCACCATTTGCAAATAAAATTGCATCCACAAAACACTTGTTAAAATAAAAAACATAAGGCTTATGTGCCTTGTTTTCCTTTGGCAACAATTCAGTTTGCTGCACTATTTCTTTCTCCTCTGTCAATGCATCAGTATGTTGATTGGAACTCTTAAAAGAATTCACGAGACTGTCCATTAGTCTCTCTTCCACACCATCTGTCCTAATGATGTCTTCCTTCTCTTGTTCACCATAGTGAACTCCTTTTCCTGCAATCATACTGTCATACTCTAAATTCTCCAGCAAATATTCCAGCAATGCAATTTATCTGTGACACTTTGCCAGTATTTCATCATCACTTCCAATCCTATGTTCTTTCTATTACAATAATTCACTGCTTTTCTCATTTAAGAGACTTTCTTCATCCTCCTTTACTTGAGAGTTTGTATCTTCTAAAAGATACTTCTCCATACTTCTAAAAGCTTCTAGAGATTGCTTATCCTCTGCAAAACATTCTTTTGTTAGTGTTCTTTCTCCCTTTGCTAAGTCTTTTGCATAGACTTCTTCCTTCTAACATCTTTTAGTAGATGTCCTTCTTACTCAACAGCTTCCATGGCTATTTCCACTGTGCCTATCATCATGGTGAATTGATGATCCTTTACTATGTTTTCATCTAACATAGTCTCTTTTCCTAGCTTGCCTTCAATCTCTTGTTGTTTATCTTCCCTAAGAGCTATCCTTGTCTCATCATCTGCATTATCATTCTCTTGCATTTGATTTCCATCAATAACATCAATCAAACTCATTTGATTACCATTCTAAGATAGTATTCCTTCATTCTTCATCATAATAAGATCATGATTCCTCATCTCCATGATAGCTGCTATAGACTCATCGATAGACCTTTTCTTCTGTATACAGTCAAATTTCTCCTCTTCTGAAAATTTTTCTTTGTCACCTTTTATTTCTAGATCTTCATCTCCTTTGAAGATATCTTCAAAAGGCTGCTTTTCTCTTGCAATATCTGCCATCATACACAAACTATCAGTTTTAAAAATATAAGACCTTATGGTCCCACTTGATGGTTCAACCATCATATCTCCTTATTGTTCTAAATCATTCATATGATTCAGGAATTCTTTGATAGTCTCTCCTTCAATCTCTTCAAGCCCTTCACTTTGTTGCTTGACATCTTTCTCCAACTGTATATGAGACCTATCTATCTCATCTTCTTCCAAAACAGAATTTGGATTCTGCTTGTCTTCTTTCTTCTTTATGAAAATATTAGCAAATTGTCTTTCACATGTTTCACTTGCAAATATACATAAATTTTCATATTTAAAATCATCAGACCTTTTGGTCTCACTTGAAGTTTCAGTCTTCAACTCTTGATTTTCAGTCTCTCCTAGAATTTCTCCCTGTTCTGGTTCACAAAAGGACTCTTCCATTTCCATTTCCAACTTAGTTTCCTTGAGTTTTCCCATCAGCCACCTTACTTGCATCTATTGTAGCCTTCTTTGTATCTCCTACCATTTTACTGGCTTCTTCCTCAAGACCCAACCTAGTCTCTGGTCTTCTTCAGGCATCCTCCATAATGCATTGAGTTGTTCTTTTAATTCAACAACCTCTTTGTCAATTTCCTCTTGACTCATCCTCTTTCCATTTGCCTTGGCATCCTCTTTCTTATATCCTCTGCTGTGGCTTCTTTCTGAACCTCTGCTATGACTATCAATAGTCATCTTCTTCTCTTCTTTCTTCATGAGCTCCTTCACAACAAGCACCTACAACATCTAGTCCTCCTCGCTGTCATCTTACCTCACTAAGCTATCCTCACTCAGTCTTTTGGTAAGCACAGTCCTCTATCTGGAATCTCCTCTTGAGCAACACTTTTGCTCCTTCTAGGCTTCTGCAATCTCTCACTCTCTCTTGAGAACACTTCAGCTGTCCTCTCTGTCCAATTTCTTGTTGGTTTCTTCAGGTTCACTGCCACTTCTCTTTTAGAGTATTCTTCTTACTCTGTCTTCAAGAGCACATTTGGTTCTCCTCTCATAGCTTCTCTTGTTGTCACCTGTGCATTAGTATATAAACACACATTCTCATTTTAAAACAGAACATAACATATTACCTCTCCTTCAACATCCCACCATGATATTGTTTCACCATTCCACCTATGCCTTGGGTGGATTATCCTCTGTTTTTTCTACAAGTCCTCTTCCCTTCACAACTTGCATTAAGAAATCTTGCTTTCTCTTTCCTCCAAGAAATCCTATGTTCCTATTTACTCCAAGCCTCTGCTGGAACTGCTACAGTCTTCTAGAACTTCAAAGTTCTCCTTATAGTCTTCTACTGTAATCTATGCACATTACCTTCTTTAGTGTGCAACCTCCTTTTCATAGAAATCTTTCCCCACTCAGATTTCAAACCTGCTCTAATTTCAATTCTGCTCTGACTTCAATTCTGCTCTGATACCACTAATGGTGCAGGGTAAAAACCCGCACATACCCACAATATGCAAGAATCTGCATAAATGCATTTGTCCCAAGTATTTAACTCTGCAATGGAGTCAAATATTTAACCTCTATGGTTAAGGTCCTCTCTATATAAAGTTCCTTTGTATTGGAGCACAATCTCCCTACCTAGACCTCCTATCAAGACTATGCCAACCCTTGAGTCTTTGTATAAGACTTTGATTAAAGTCTTTTCATTGATCCTTCTCATCGAGAATGAAAAACCATTCAGAACCTTTATATAACCCATAATTCATATATATACAACTATCCTCCTTTAAACATTGGTTACGTATGGGTTTAACATATGAATACACTATCAAAACTCTTTTTTCCTTATAACCTTTTACAAAGGAAATAACTACAAACATATCTTTTTCTGCATTTATACAGACTCTGCACAGTCCCCGAGGTTAACCCTCATCTCAATCGGCCATCACATTCTCACCGGCGTCACCACATATGTGGTTCATCACCCCTCTAACTCCGATATGTGACTATCGGAGTCGTTAAATCTATGTTTTAGCCTTTAAACACTCGGTGCAACTCTTTAACACCATACAAAAGAATTACTTTAAACTTCTGCCCCGAAACATATAAGGCAGACTTCAAAGTTTATATACTCTAGCTCTAAGTCATGTCAGGTCCGTTCATCCATCGACCCTTTGTATTATCGCAAGCCTCTTCCATACGCCGATTCCCGATCTCTCGATACCTCCAATCACCGATTAGCACTTAATCACTATCGGTGTATCAACGTTCCATTACACTGCCCCTTGACTTCTTCAAAACTCCAATCCGACCAGTTCTCTAGACTCGATAAGGTTATAAACCACTCTTGATAATATTTCAAGTCCGAAACTCGGTTTCGACTATGTTTTGCGCCATTTCTTAGTGTAAACTGGATTTTACACTTGTGAGATTTAAACTATATAATAGCCTCCGCCGATGTGATATTTCACCTCTCTCCTTATGGCATCATTCGAACCATTAATCTTTACTTTGTATATCCAATGGTTCACACTTGATTTCGGGTTGATAATTCCCACCGTGTTTAACTGCCCGATGAAGTGGTTTCTCCACTCCGCTCGCTAGTACATGGCACACTTAGTGGAATCGGATGTGTCGCTCTCAATACCCTTACGTTTTTTAGGACGCCTGAAATCTACTTTCACTGTTACAAAACCACCCTTCGCCGATTGTTCTTCGCTACTCCTATTTACTTGATTTTTCCACTATTTCTTCAAATTTTCTTTTATGGTTCGGTTCTTCTAAAGGTTTCCATCCTCTGCTATTTCGCTTTGCACTCTCCCTCTTGAGCTTACTCTGTTTCTTCAATTGGATTCTAAGATCCCTTATGATTCCTCTGAATCATTCTCTCCTCCACGCATTCTTCAGAACTCTGCTTGCAAGCCGCTGTTACAAAACCTACAAGTTCACAGGATAATCAATCATAAACACGCGATTGACACACTCTGACACAGTTAGGAACAAACTCTGAATATATATATATATATATGTAAAAGAAATGAATACATTCGAGACTTCTCTGTCTCGCACAGGCCTATTTTTCAATGTCAGTGGCCTCCTCTTTTTGACTCTGTCCATAGGCTTACGTATATGCCAAGATTTATGTTGAACTATCATGGTTCAACTCCTGTATCTATTGAACCGACTCCTAAATCCTCTGTCCACTATGTTCACTTCTAATTAATTCCTAAAGTCTCTCTCTTGTCCCTCGAATCATGGAATGTTCTAAGACTCCTAATTGATTTTAGGCTCTTTTGTCATTATTGTCACTTATGTTCTCATTTATTCGAGAGCACTTACAATTTCTCTCACACATCTAATTAAATCACTAAAAGGCCTAAATTTCATTAACTTGAGACTTAGGAAAACTACTTCCTGAAAATACATGATCCCCCCTATGTCTACTTAATTACAATGATTTTCCTTGGGCTAAATGCTCTTGCATCAGTAAGGACTTCATTATTCCAATCAGGCATATACATTCATTAGTTCACTAGTTGGTTGTCTAGATGATATTCCCAACTCTTCTCTTCCTTCGGTGTACCTTGCCCCTTTAGAAGAAATTGCTAGTTAAAGTTTTATGAGGTGTTGAATATTTATGTCCTTACTTGTAAAGGCTTGATTGGCGGTAATGAGTTTTCTTGTTTCACTTGTAACTACCCTTCCCAACATAGCCTCGCGAAAATCATATGCAATTTCCCTCTTTGATGCACTTTCCTTCTTTGAAGTGAGCCTTACTGTCATTTTTCTTTTCTGATATTCATCCATAATCTCATTGCTAAGTTCTTCTCATTCGTGGAGGAGGTATTGGACCCTATACAACTTGTGGAGGTTTTCCATTACACCAAAACCTGCAGGTGTTGGTAAACATTCCAAACCAGTAACTAGGATCCCCAAGGTGGAAATTATAGATTCTATAGAGGTGCGGTGATTCTTCGAACACCCCACCTCAAATGCAACTCGGGGGAATCAAACCTAGGTCCAAGCTCTCATACCATGTGGAGGTTTGCCATTACACCAAAACCAACAGGTGTTGGTAAACATTCCAAACTACTAACTAGGATCCCCAAGGTGGATATTACAGATTCTATAGAGGTGCGGTGATTCTTCCAATACAACTATATACTAAGAATATTGGTTGCCTTTCTATTGGTGCATACTAATCTACCCTAGTTATCCTCGCCCATGTTTTTTACAGTGTAACTGAAGGGGTTATTGGAGCTAAGTTCTTATGGCTTGCAGTAATTACAGCAAATCACACGAGTAAATTTTCAGTATAAATTTCCCTTTAATTTATGCATAATACAAATGATTTATCATTTTTCAACACAAATCTTCACCATAGTTCAATTTATATTTAAAAACTGCTTCAATATTTAGTAATGAAAAGGACTGCATGTGTTTTTCTCCTTTCTACACATTAATTTGAATATCATTGCTCATTTATTTCAATTTGCTTTCTCAAACCATATATTTTAATCTAATATAGGAGTGTAATTCGCAGGCTTATGCAGAACATTAATTCTGCTAGGCTTGTGAGAAACCAAGATGGACTAAATGATATGACATCAAAGGCAATGGAAAAGAAATGGTTCTCAATTAATTTCCTCCAAACTCATGGAGCTGATTCTTTCACCAAAGTTTTGACATTGGCCTCTGCACCTTCGCAAACACATAGTATTCATTTGATTTCTATTCAAAATGTCTTAAAATTTAGAAAGTAAATGTTGAAGTAACTGCCAAGAATCGATTATTAGTGTACTTTTCAAACACGGGTTCCTGCAACTTACATCCTATCTTCCTCCCGAGTCTACCTGTCATGCCCCCAAACCTACGATAGTCTTTCAACTGTGCCGACGAGGTGTGGCACCACCGAACACTTTCTTTTTAACAATACTCGTGCACATGGACTACGCCTATCCACTTACTCCTACTTAGTTTGTGATTTTCAACCAAGTATAATTAAGTTATCCTTTATACCAATGAACACCCATACACATTCATTATCAACAACAATTATAAACGAGAACACAATTGCACAGTATAAAGGGAGGGGCGACTCCCTGAACAATGAGTTCGCCCAACGATATATTATGAATATGAGTTTTACAATATACAAGTATGCTTGGCAAGACCAAGTCCCATACTTAGCCAATTTTATAGTCAAGACAATCTTGGTTTCCTTCTTTGTTTCACCTCCGTGCACCCTTGCATGATGGGCGGGCACTCACCTGAGCCACCAAGACACCCACGCCAAGACTTGGCACAATCGACACCTCAACATGATCGCCCGGGCACACCTTACCCAATGACTTCACCCACTCTCCAAATGTGTTTCCAAACGTGCGACTAAGGCAAGAGAGCGCACAAGCTATGCTCTCGCGCCTCTCTATTTTTGCGCACAAGACAATGCACTACACTTGAGCAAATATCGTATGTCCAATCCTTGATGGTTGAATGATCTCTCATCGCATCGCATATATATGCACCGTAGCATGTGGGTGGCCTGCCCAGCCAACCGCCCCACAAACGCCACACACACCCCTCTGCAACGCGTTTGATGAGTCGGCCTCCACTCCATCGCAAGTCGGCCTCACTCATTGCACACGCTCCAACCGTGGGTATAAGTCATCACATCGTTGTTCATCACTTGTCGTTCATCGCATAACCTTCATTCGTCGCAAGCCTTCGTTCATCACAAATTGGGTCGCACAACCGTGTCGCACAACTGCCTGTCGCACTAACCATCGCTCAACCGTGCGCACGCCCGGGTCGCTCGGCGCCCAACCGCGTCGCACAAACGAAGGTGTTACATCCTCCTCCACCTGAAATCGTTGTCTTCCTCGACAACATACCATCCTGGTATCCATCCACCAAGATCATCAATATCCATGATGTCAACTCCTCCACATACTGCAAACATCCCTGCAACATATGTAGAACTCCATCTCCACCATGTCTCACCTCAGCAACCATCTGTCACAAAGATAACCATACCAAGGTACACATCCCATTGGCATGTCATACATCTGAAATCATCTCAATCCATGATCATTGACCACCCTGTCACAATCTCCACATGATGCTCTCCATCGTGGAAGGCTGGTCCCTCCATCTCAAGCTACATGCCCACTGCAACAATGTGTCAACCCCATCATGTGTCATCCTCATCCTGTAGTTTCCCATCAGAACACACATATGAATGCTCTCCATCAAGTGTAGAACTCACAGCCACATCTTTCTGTCAAACATCACCTCTGCATGCTCCTCCTCGGCCCAGCCTAATATGAACACACCTCTGCATTGGTACCCCTCATGACTCGAACTAGTTGGGTAGCTAATCCAACCATACACCCAAACCACAAGAATGCACATCCTCATGTCCCCATCAGTCTTTCCCTAACTTCTGCTACATCTCGGACTCATCAAGATTCTGTCCAATTCCCATGCTCAGGTCCATGGAAACTCCATCCCATCTACAACATGCTCAAGCCATGGCCTTGTTGCACAAGAGTGTACAACCTCTCCACTATCTCATATATCTCCATGTCACAACAGCATCTGCACAACATCCTTTGCTTCGGCACTCCCCATAGAATGTCCATGAATGACACCTCTACACATGCTCCCGCATAATTTCCCTGCATAACTGTCATGCTCCATATCTCCAACTTGATGTCCATGACTCTAGTTGTCCATGATGTCCAACCCATGTAGACTCCATCCCAACATCTAGTCATCTGCACCCAAGTCTGCAATCTGTCATAAAGAAGCCTCCTTCCAAGGCCCCTTGCAAAGTTGATGTGGTTCCTCCCTACCAAGGCCTCCACACCAACCCATCTCCAAGGTTGTCTATAGAGAAAGGAGGGCCAAGAAGTTTCCTCCCTGACTCTCATCCACCCATGTGTCTGATTGGTGTTGTGTCCTCAAGTATCTGTGCACAGCCTCAATCTCCTCACATGTACACCCAAGCTCCTTGAGCTTATCCTTCGTCAGCTGAAAGTCATATATCCCCATAGCATACCTGCAAAAATCCACTATGCCACCAGGATCTCTACCCTCATAATCCTCATCAACCACTACCTCTGAAGTAGTACTTGGACTCGCTTCTTTTGCAACTCCATTGTGAAGGTTATCAGTAGAAGATGTCTCTGTCGAGTGCCTCAAGGTTCGTGAGACTGCCTTCTCACTTACTTCATTCTTCCTCACTCTTGCAATGAAGTCAATCAACTTCCCTTCCTTCGTTGTTTGAGTCATACTCCCAAGTCCTCTTTGCTCCACATCCTCATGCTTCACATTTGGATCTTTGGGATACAAAGTCATAGAATTCATCCTCGGTCTATACCCCAAGCAACTCCTTCTATTCATCGGCACCATCATGGTTCTTCCCTCAGCTGTGATCAAGAGAATGTCCCGGTCCACCATCGGTATGGCTTGTGCAAGCTTCATGAAATCTTGCCCTAGCACCATAGAATGATCATCCATGTCCACAACCCTCAAGTCCAACTTTCCAAACCATGATCCCACTCTCACCTGAGTGTTCTCCATCACACCAACAACAACTTTCATGGTAGAGTTGACTGCTTTGAAATCACTCAATTCCCTCTCCATCTTTGCTTTCTTCCCAAAAGACTTTGCTGCCTTCCTACTCAAGAAGCTATGAGTAGCTCCCGTATCAACCAAAGCTACAAATCTCTTGCCCTTCACGGTCACCTGCACAAAACTCAGCTTCAAAGCATCACCTCCTTCTGCCCGCTTTATCTTGTGTCTTATATCAGCAACCTTCTTCAAGAATTTGGCCTCAGAAGTGTCAATTGGCTCATGCTTCAACTTGACATTTTTCTTATGGTACTTCACCTCCTTGCTTGGCTCATCTAGGAAACCTCATCCTGGTCTAGATTGATCTCCCTCAAGCTTGTCGTTCATCGACCTCTGCTTAAGTGCACGAACCAAGTGTCCATTGACTACTCTCATAGAACTAAGCTTCCGAATATCCTCTGGATTGTCCCGGTAGTAAGTCCCCAGCCTGTCAATGTAGTCGAGCTCCTCCTTCTCAATTACAATGATCTTCTTACCAAGAAGCTTCTTCTTTATCTCCTCCTCAACCTGCTTGATTTCGGCTTCCACCATGGCACTTTTCTTCCTTAAGCGGGCTCTTTCATCCAAGAGCTCTTGAAGACCACGACCACTTCGTTGGATCTCCTCATCAAGTTCCTTGAGTTCAACATCTGTCGTACTTCTACATTGGCTCTTGAGTTCTTCAAGTCCCCTTCTTAGTTTCAAACAACTTTCCCGAATCTTCATGTTCTCATCCTTCATCGAAACCCAGTTAGAACTCCGTCGACCCATTTGTTCCAACACTTCGTACTGGAAGACTTCACCTGCATCATGGCTAGACTCACCTGTCGTAGGTTCATCCACCATCTTGCCTTTCAGCCTTTTCCCCGATCCCTGCATGATGTGAACCAGTCCTTGTTCCACTTAAGTGTGAAACCACTTCACCTGCAAATACTTGTCATCATAGTCACTTCTTCCAAGTGTGTGAATACACTTGTTTCACCCAGCCCCCTGCAAGACTCCTCCAAGTCTTCAGACTAGCTCTGATACCAACTATCAAGTTGTGTATCAGCTTCAATGCTTCAACACCCGAACCTGTTCACGCTCTGATACCAACTGTCACACCCCCAAGCCTACGGTAGTCTTTCAACCGTGTCGGCGAGGTGCGGCACCACCGAACACTTTCTTTTTAATAATACTCGTGCACATAGACTACGTCTATCCACTTACTCCTACTTAGTTTGTGATTCTCAACCAGGTATAATTAAGTTATCCTTTATACCAATGAACACCCATACACATTCATTATCAACAACAATTATAAATGAGAACACAATTGCACAGTTTAAAGGGAGGGGAACCTCCCTGAACAATGAGTCCGCCCAACAGTATATTATGAATATCAGTTTTACAGTATACAAGTATGCTTGGCAAGACCAAGTCCCATACTTAGCCAATTTTAAAGTCAAGACAATCTCGGTTGCCTTCTTTGTTTCACCTCCGTGCATCCTTGCACGATGGGTGGGTGCTCACCCGAGCCACCACGACACCCATGCCAAGACTTCACACAATCGTGTTGGAAGTCTGTGTAAATTCCATAACAGATAGACAAAACAAAATGCTCTATTTTAACACTCTGTTTTTAACTCAGAAAACAGAAAATCGCTCGCTGTAAACGATGTTTCAACAAAGCAGTTTGGTGTTGCAGCAACGTAGTTTGGAGTTGCAGCAACATAGTTTGGAGTTACAACAACGTAGTTAGAATTTCTGATAATTCAAAACAAAACTGAAAACAAAACAATACTCTGTTTTTCATAGCCAAAAAAACATTTGCGGAATATAGTGTTTCAGCAACGCCGAAACTGGTGTAACAACAATTTCGTCAGTTGCTGTTCTTGGTGTTACAACAACAGTGATTTGACGTCAAGTTTATTTTTTGCTTACGGTGTAACAACAACGTGCAACGGTGTAACAGCAATACAAAAATAACTTGTATTCATAAACAATAAACCAATTGATACAAATTTGTCTTCCTCACATAGAGGGATTTTCACAAACCAATTTTCTTTATCTCAGAAAATTACAGGTTCAGCACTGCTGTGCGTTT